>CAIGQZ010032915.1:649409-673209 GCA_903798205.1 Danio tinwini | reverse complement strand
AATATTTCAGAAACAGTCAAAAATAATAGAATATTGGTGTAAAGAACCCTTAAAATCTTAGCTCAGTTCCGTGGTTGTTCATTTTCTGAATTCCTTAAGTTTCTCCTTGTACTGATTTCGGGAAGCTTTTTTGAGTTGCGCGTCACCGGTCACCTCTCCGGATCTCTGATCTTCTCCCCGGTCCCGTCGTTTAAGCACCGGTTGCCAAGTGGTTAGCTGTGTAACGCTAATGTCCTCCTGTTCTATTGCAACGGAAGGTTTCACCACCGTGACCGTAAATCCACACTTGACCAAGTCTGTCGTTGCCTCCATCGCATTCTGGTACAGTTGAGTGCCATCCTCATAGAAAACACGCATCCTTGCCGGGTATGGGGTCTGGAATTTTATTTGTTTCTCCTTTAATACTTTCTTGACTTTGACATACTCTCCTCGTTTTTTAAGCACCTCTAAGGGGAAGTCGTGGTCTACGAAGAAACGAGTGTCATTAAAATACACCTTTTTTCTCTGCCAGGCCCTTTGAAGTACTTCTTCTTTCGTCCGGTAGCTAGAAAATTTCACTACTATTGAACGTGGCTTTGCCTCCGGGTTACTGGGTTTCGGTTGTAACGCTCGATGTGCTCGTTCAATTCCAAGTTCACGATTCCGGGGTAAGTCCAGTGCGTTTTTCAGCAAGTTATTTAGAAACTCGATCATGTTTGTGCCTTCCCTGTCTTCAGGTATACCGTAGATTCTTAGATTATCTCTGCATGCCCGTCCTTTCTGATCGAGCACTCTGGCTTCCAGATTAGCTTGGCGCTGTATGAGGCGTTTGATTAGCATCGATGCTAATTGTAGCGTGATCTCAGTCTCTTCAATTCTTTCTTCAGCCTCTTCCAGTCTATCATTCGTTCTTTTTAATTCCTGTTTGAATTCGTCAAATTGTTCCATATTATCCTTTCTGAATTCTCGAAGTTCAATAAGAATACACCGCAGACTGACGTCGGGGCCCTCTTCGCCATGAGGTGATGGTGTCCGGGAACGGCTTCTGTTTACTTGATCTATTTCAGGGTTGTTCTCTGATACATTCGACGTTATTTTACTCCTTGTGGTGAGGCCTTTCTCCATCATTACTTTTAATACTCACTAAGTTTCACAAAATCAAGTTTTAAGGGGTTATTTTGTAAACCGTCGGCGAGCTCGAAAATTAAGCAGTCATCCTCTCGGTGGCGCAACCGGAAGTCCAAAATTGCTACTTTTTACTGTCATTCAATGTGTTTTGGTCATTATCAATGCACTGTCACTTTAATTGAGCGTGAGCAGCGCAGCAAAAATAGACCCAGCACCGAAACTATTGCAGCACTGCTGCTTCAGTGACGCTCGTGCTGATGCTGCTTATGCATGCTGTATTTTCTTAAGAACTGAGTTTTGATAAGAAAGTGGGTATCTCCAAAATCTTCTGAAGACTGAAATGTAGTAAACCAAATCGTAATTCTAGTAGTTTATCAAGATATGATTTAAGACTTTGACATTAGTAACCTGAGACGTTTTTAATAAAACACATATAAATATGTATATAATTAACACTACTACTAATAATAACATTATACAACAGCAAGTTGTCATGAATAAACTGAAAAAAAGCCCCATGAGGTGAAGGCATGGAGGCAACGGTTTTTATGTAGAAAGTAATAATTTTTATTGATTTGATTATTATTTTAATTTATCTGTAAAGATATCAGAATCAGTTTTATTGCCAAGTGTGCTTCACACACACAAGGAATTTGCTTTGGCAACAGAAGCTTCCAGTGTACATAAAGTGACGGGTGACAACACAAAATTAAATACAAGAAAGAAAAGGCAATAAACATTAAACAGAGATGCAGTCAGTCCAAAAGATCTGGATGTTGAGTTGTATGTACAGATATACTGAAAATATACTGGTTATAAGGTGCTGTGTACAAGTGCGTATGAGAAAGTATTGGACGTTTATTGCACAGTAGGGGAATATTTAACTGTTCATGATGTAGATGGCCTGAGGAAAGAAACTTTTCCTGTGTCTGGCTGTTTTTGTGCTTGGTGCTCTGTAGCGCCGACCAGACGGTAACAGTTCGAACAGGTAGTGTGCTGGGTGTGAGGCGTCCAGAGTGATTTTACGAGCCCTTTTACTCACTCTGTACATTTTGCGTGTTTTAAGCAATGTGTAAGTGAGGCGCATAACTAACGTGCTCTTTACCAAGTCCTAAGCAGGACTTTAGACCTGCTTTCAGCTGGTCTATTGCACAGTCTATTTTAGTTCTTCAAAATAACAATGCACCTTAACACACCTCTTTTGTAGACCAGAACACCAATGAGTTCACAAAATGGCGCAAATTAATTTGCTATTTAAACAACATGGTGGAAAATGGGAAAATTAAGTTTGCGTTGGTCTGAAAATTGCAACATGACGGCAAAAATGTCTTGCGCCTTATTGCACCGGGGGTATGATAGGACCCTATATGAGTGAAAGGGTCTATTGCCTTCATTGTTTGTTAAAGTTCAAGACTCAAATAAACAAATACATTACATAAGCATCTGCTGGTTTCCCTTTAATTGCACAAGCTTATGTTATTTGACCCAGCTCTTATGTCATAAACCATTTTTGACAGGAAATATTGATCATATTCTCTGCAATATGTTTATAACATTTCTGTGGTTATTAAAATTACTGAGCTGATCTGTTATACAACAATTAAGCACATCGAAATTTTCATCAGTTGAAGAGCTAAATATTTTAGTGCCAAACCTTGGTTAATTCTTCTTTATAAGAATATATATTGTATAAGATATTACTTTATAAGATATTATTTTTAATCTGATGACTATCACAACTCATCACCTTCTTTAATTAATTTCACAATTCACAAGAATTAATTTTAAAGAACAAGATTACTGTCTGATTCACATTTATCTGTCATACAGCAAGCATTCCATACGACTGTGCTTTTGTGTAGTATATGGGAAAAAAATGTGGAAATATTTTTTAAATTGTAACTTACTATAAAAACAACCACATTTCCACACTGTTGATACGACCCGACCATATTATCCATTATTGTGTTTGTAGAAACAATATCCTAGGCAACCATACTGGCCCAAAACAAGCTTTGGGTATATTAAAATATCATTTGATAACTGGCCTAAATATTTTAAATATGGTAAAAAATTACTTAGAGAATGAGAGGACTGGATGAATCAAGTCAATAAACAATTGCCGAATTTGGATTTAAAATGTACATGGTGTCCACCCTGTTTTAACTGGCTTTAAACTATGCCTTATTTTTCAAGGCTGCTAATTTAATTTAGGTCTAACACAATAGGTTTTTTTTAAGGTAAAAAATATATATATAAAAAAAGTGTAATTTTCCATAATATGTATTTTACATTAAGGTTCATGTATTAACATTTCTCTGTAGTAATGCATATACACATCCACAAAACAGAATTTGCAAATAAATTAATTAAATGATGTGCTCCAACTCTCTGATAAGCTGCACCTCAAGGATGAGTGTTACAAGTAAAATGATTTTAAAACAGTGTATGAAAATACAGTAAAATGTAATATTTAATTCAGGCTATACAAGGACACTTCAAATATATGTGCAAAAACAGTTTAAGGTTAAACATGTGTGTGCTGTGAACTTTGTAATGGCATTTGTGTGTGACGCATCATTGCAGAAAATGATGCATCATTGCAGAAAATGATGCATCATTGCGTCATTTGCTTAATTAAACTCCACCACATACATATCAAATAAACTTACTTGCTATATTTGACTCATAAATTGAATCTGTAATCCATATTATCTGGCGTGACGCAGTAGACGGCAGGCGTATAGGAACGCTGGGCGGGGGGAACCAGCTCTTTTGCAATAAAGGTACAGGCTACAAAAACAGCTACACTGTAATCTGAGCATAAATTGGGCATATTAAACGGGTTTAACACATTATCAGGGTATTTTGAGTTGAAACTTTAAAAAAAAACACTGGAGACACAAAAGACTTATTTTACTTCTTGTTAAAGGAGTAAAATAGGAGCTCTTTAAGGAAAGCAGCACAGTTGCCACAATATTGACATCATAATTATAACCATAAATGTTCTTGCGGTGCATACCATAATACATGCATAGACAATTACATATGCCCACAAGGAATTTCATTTAGATTTCCATCAGCGGATTATTCTTAATTGTTTTGGTTTTTACATGGGAAATCAGCAAAACAAAAGGGCTACAGCTTTGACCACTGAGTCACTCCATCCTTAAATTAGTCAGTCACAGATCATGCTGTAAAATCAGCATTTGAAGTCTACAGTGAGTTTTATATTTCCCCACAAATATGGCTATGCAAAAATCACTGATGTCTGTCTCTACCTAATATTAGTTTTCCATTGCCTTTGAAGAAAGGAGGGAAAATTGCTTGTTGTACTATATGACCCCAGTAAGCAGTTTCACCCAGACTTTATGGAACACATGAACTTTAAAAGCAATTGCTTTGAGTGCTTCCACACAGAGACTCTCTTCTTTGCTGGCGGAGTAGTACTCTTGCGCTCACAGCAAACTGTTGAATTTAAGTTACATAGCATCTACATGCAAACTAATTCTCATTAGATTATAAGTACACTGTTAGGTTGGGGTAAGACTAAGTGCAAGTTGACATGTACTTGCAAAAATTTTTATAGTCAGTTAAATGTCTGTTGAAGGAGCAGTATCAACAGATGTTAAGCAGACAGTATAATAATACTCAAATGGACCATCAAAATAAAGTGTTACCCATCTGATTTATTACAGTCATAATGGTGTTGATGTTTTATTTTCAAGGAGTAAGGAAAAGAAGCAGCCATCAAGTGCAATACTAATATTCTATAGTGCTATAGATATATATATAAATTTAATTTATTTATTAACAAAAAACAAACTTGGCTGGGCTGGCAGGGATCAAGGCTGGGCAGGAAAGTACAGTACAGTACAGGAGAAGACAAGATGAGAAGAGACTGAATTCTAGAAAAAATTACTCAGAACTGCCATAAGACAGCAGACATAAGAACACTTTAAACTAAGAACAAATTAGAAAACAAACAGGTGAAGAAAGTTAACTAATAATGGGTAACAAGATAGGAGGGACTAGACAATATACAGGAGAGCACATGGCACAAAGAGACACAAGCCATGTGTTCACATGAAACAGGACTAGAACGTTTAGCCAATGAGAGCACTCATTAATCGTGTTCACATGAAACAAAACACTGATGCTGCGGTCACACTGGACTTTTCTCCCTATGGACTTCTATTCATACGCATGTGAATTCGTCAGACCAGAAACGCAGGGTCATGCGTCAAGTTTCGCATTTTGCTGTGGTGCAAAGTTCAAGCTTGGTGAACTCTGACCTGCGAAATTGCATCACTTGACTGCGCGAGACCAATCCAGGATCAAAACATGACCTCTCTGAACAGAAATTTAAAACATGGAGCAATCGCTCGTTTTTTTTTTTTTATGCCTAATTATCTTGTTTAATCCCGCCCCTTTTCGCAAGAAAAAAGTGCGACAGAATTTCGCAAGCTAAAACTCTTGTGTAACCGCAGCTTCAAGGTGTGTCAAACAATGTGCTTGATTGCCAAGGCTTTTTTAATTCCCTGGTCACACTCTGCCCTAATTTAAGAGCAGGGTGAGAGGGAGTTTTTTTTGCCTATCTTTCCTTATGTATCTTGCTTCCTTTTTTTCTAAATGCTACCTCCTGTTGACCTGTCTCTCCCTGAAATGTGATGTTTGTGTATGGTCGGGGGGGTCCAATTTCACTATATGTCAGCGTATGTGAATACATGGAGGTATATGTGACAAATAAAGGCTTGATTGAATTGACATGAAGCACGGCTGCAGCCATTAGCCAAGAGCAGGTGGGGGCGGAGTTGAAAACAGAGCCGTCAAGCCGGACACTTCAGGGCCTCAAAGTTGCTGCAGTCATGATGACCGAACTCAGGGTGTGATAATTTTTATTTATTTATTGAAATAACAAAATAGATTTACAATACAAATAAAACAATGCAGTCTCTACAAACTATAGTTCATTTTTAATCAATAAGGGATTATGATTTAAATTTAAGTAGCCTATATAACAAATGCATGAGAAATAAGAGGGAAACGAGAGAGCACATACAAAGGAAATACATATCCACAAATAGGATTGTTTTGGATAATGAAAGTATTTTTATTAAAGCACTTTAATCCAATAAGATTGAACAAAAGGACCAAATTAAATGAGCTACACTTTAAGTAGAAATTTCCCAGAAAGAGCAAGGTACATCAATGTCACTTTTAAAATTTGTGCATAAATGGCTTGACAGGATTTTTATTTATTTTTTTTATAGAATTGTATATTTTTATATTTAATAAAATATTTTTTTACTTAATTTGTTGAAAAATATTTATGGGTGTCAGGATCAATAATGATAATTATTTTAATACAAGTCTGTAAGACTTATTTAAGTTAATATTTAGGTTATTCACTATAATATATCCTTTAAATCGTTTATAGAGCTGAATACAGTACTCTGTTTAAAAGAGGCTAAAACCTATGCAAACAATCTAGTCATTATGAATATTATTTAACAAAAGACGATTACTGCAGTAAAATATCTGTAGTCTTTTAATAAGCATGATGCGTGCAAGATAGAGATGGCATGAAAAGTTAATTGTTTGTTTTGAAATTTGTGAGATGGAATTTGTCCAATAATAAACTCGAATCACACGTGGTTGTTGTCATGCAGTGAACTCGCCAATCGTGTAAAATTGGTGTCATCATCGCAGCTCCAGCAGTCGCTCTTCAGGCGCTGCACTGACTGAATCAATCATCTGAACTTGGAGCGCTGTTGCGGTACTTTGATGTCACAGGGAGGATTTCTAACCAGCATGCAACGCTTTAAGACAGATTTCGATCGATCTGCGCAGCGCTGCATGAAGTCGAACGCACCTTAACGCACACAGCCATGATGAAAACATGAAACCACGAAACCACAGGCTCTACATGACACCAACACAAGACTGGATGCAAGACAAGAGTACACAATAAAAAATAAAACAAAATAAAACACCTACTGTGCACTGGCAAATGTGAAATGTATGTGCTGATCCCTGCACCAACCGAAACAGAAGCCAACTTAATTAAAGATCTGAGAACAAAACAGCATGATGAGAACAAACAACACACAACCGGACAAGCAAGCATGTGTGAACTGAGACAATTTATTTTCAACAATTCTTGTTCACTTATTCCACGTCTCTGGAGTGTGAGGGCTACTGGAGGAAACCCACGTGAACATGAGGAGAACATGCAAACTCCACACAGAAATATCAACTGAGGCAACACTTCTAACCACTGAGTCACCATACAGTGAGGCTAATAAAAACAAAATATTTGTGTTAACATTCTGCAAATCGCAGTATTTTTTTTTTTTTTTAGAAATAGTAACTAAACAGAAGGTACAAAAACAGTCACTAACCTAGAATTGCTTACCACACACATTTTCCTCAAACATTAATGACATGCTATTGTAAGGGTTCTGTGTTTGTGTCAGGTGATCTTCCTATGTGGTGTGCTCCTCATATGCTTCTGTTTGTCATGCGATTCCTTTTCCCACCATATGTTGTTCAATGTTTCCACCTGTGTTTCACCCCTGTATGTAATCAGTTAATCATGTCCTGTGTATTTAAGTCCTGTGTTTAGTCCAGTCCAGCATCTGGTATTATCTGGCTTCCTGTGTATGATTCCAGTGTTCCTTGTGAGTGGTCACTTTGTGAATAAATATGGGTTTTTGATAATTCCTGTGATTTCAGTGTGTTTAGGAGTGCGAAGAGAGCCATAAAATTATATATATGACAGCTATATAGTTTTCAAATAAAATATAATTCAATTTAGTGGAATAAGTTTGCTTTCATTGAGTTTGTTCTATTTAATGTAGAAATTAAGCAAATGGAAGAAAGCAGAGCAGATGTGGAAAGAAGTGTAACTTTATAACCATAAACAGTGGTGGATTTAGGCATAGGCAATACGGACATTTTGCTGGGAGACGTACGGGGAGACGGTGAAAAAAAAAAAAACCAAGCGTCCCCTAGTAAAAGCATTGAGATACGATTTTATGCAAGTGTATTAATTTGGAGTGGAGTAAAGTAGAGAAGTTAGGGGCCATTCACATTTGGCATCTTTTGCACTCATTTGTTCTCTGGCATGCGTGCAGAAAACCATTCCTGCGTGTCTCACATGCTCTTATGTGAATCCCAGTTGTTTACATGCACGCCGATAAAATATGCGCCATGAAACCAGAGTAACAGCCTTTTGTGCAGAGGTGTCGGCATGCAGCGAGTTTTGCAAGTAGACAAAACTTAAGTTATATAATATGATGATGATCTTATTTTGACTAAGCATGGCAATGAAACAGAAAGGAGGGATAAAGTCAGGAAGGTAAGACTTCATAACATTAATTCTCGGCCATGGGTCGGGTCTAAGACAACAGATAATTCTATAAAACACATTTATTTTTGTGTATTCTGTAGTATTTTCATATTATTCATGCAAAAGATTTCTTAAGTGATCTTAGCATATCCCTCCAGTTGTTACATTGTTTTCCAGTAACATTTAGGATTGATTTCTGTTTATTTATAATAATAATTACATAATATTATTATTATTAATAATTGCATTTATTTATAACAAATATAAATAAACTGTTATGTTTATTAATAATTAAATATAAAAATTTAAGGGGGGGGGGGAGGTTGTATGGGGTGGTATGCCCAGGGTGCCATTTAAACTAGAACCGCCATTGACCATAATATTTTCTTTTCTAAATCTAGATCCACTTTTCACATTCATTGAAGGATTGTCAACATTTACATTTGCAGGATGATTAAAAAAAGTAAATCACTGTTTCACACCAAAAATGGTCATTCTTCCATTTTACCAACTTATCCAAACTGTTTAACTGCATTTGTTTAACAGCGGAACAAATCTAAACACAAAGTTGCATGTTTTGACCTCTCCTGACAAGTGAGCACTGTAAAAGTTAACCAGTTACAAGGCCTAAAATTGCTTTGGGGAGCATCTGCCAACAAGTTGTCCTAAAACTATTAAAATACACTCATTCTTGTGTTAGGACCATTTTGAAAAACATTTTTGAATCCCATTTGAAAAACAGTGTGAATCCCGGTTGTTTACATGCAGACCGATAAAAAGGCATACTCATGCGCTGTATGCCTTTTATGCAGAGGTGTCAGCACGCAGTGAGTTTTGCAAGTCAACTAAACTAAAGTTATATAATATGATGATGATCTTATTTTGACTAAGCATGGCAATGAAGCAAAATGGAGCGATAATGAGTCAGGGAGGTAAGACTTAATAACATTAATTCTTCAGTTGGGTCTAAGACAGGGGTGTCCAATCTCTGTCCTGGAGGGTCGGTGTCCTGCAGATTTGAGCTCCCAACTTGCCTCAACACACCTGAAATGTGTGATGATTCAAGAAAACCTAGTAAAGCTGTGGTCACACTAGAGTTCGAGCTTGCGAAATTCTGTCATATGTCGCTGCAAAAATGGGCGGGATTAAACAAGATGATTAGACATTAAAAAGCTCCATATTTTTCATTTCTGTACAAAGAGGTCATGTTTTGATCCTCAATTGGTCTCACGCAGTCAAGTGGTATGATTTCGCAGGTCAGAGTTCACCAAGCTTGAACACAAATGCGAACTGCGAAACTTGATGCATGACCCTGTGTTTCCGGTCTAACACATTTTCGTGCGTATGAATGAAAGTAGATTACATGCAACAGAAATATATTTGTAAGGAACATTTTTTTACCAGAGAGCTTTTCGCATCTGGAAATGATGAAATTTGGATTTGCCAATCCTCTCCTTTAAAAAAAAATATGCGGTTCCAGTTCATGTTGATTAATCGGTATCTACAGATTTGGTAAGTGTGTGATCAACGTGCTTTTGTTTATGTTTATTCAGATGGCAAAGTTAGTTAGTATCGTCAGCAGTACTCCTTTTTAGTTTTTAAAGACATACCTTAGTTAAAATGATTTAGTTACTAAGTTTACAATATGTTGATATCACTAAAATATTATGGACTGAAAGATCTGCTGTAAATGCTGGTCTCCGAATGTAAACACCCTAATCAAACTATTACTGTCTTGTAGGATTTTTGCTGTATGTTATGACAGGAAAGTTTATACAAACACGCCTGTGTTTCTACCGAGAAATGCAGAGGGTTTTTTTTTTCTCCCATACGACATGTATCATCAAAAATTATATTAAAACAACACTCTTCCAGCAGTCCTTCACATCCAATATCGCATTTGTCATGGGGGGCGTGCATGAAACACTCAAAAAAAAAAAAACATTGAGTTTACTTTTTTTTTCCTTGTCAATAGGTTGCACAAAATTGAATTATATAAGTTGAAAATAAATATTTAAAGGCTAAATAACTCAATGGCCTTATTTTAGGTTGAAATGTATATTTTTTTAATCATGTTACGAACCCTAATTTTTTAACAACATAAAAGGAAACGCAACTCAGAAAATTCCAATTCTCTACTTATTTTGAGACAAAAAAGATGTGTGTACTTATCAAAAATGAAATGGCAACAAAAAATATAAATTAAGCAATATAACTCAAAATAATTACTTAAACATACAAATAAAACAGATTAAACATAGAAACCATAGATCAACAAAGAATTAAACAGCAACACCACCAGCATGGCTCCTCAGCAGCAGCTGCACAAGACGCGCACAGAATTCTCGGACCTTCATCAGGACAAGATACAAAGAGATTCTCAACAAGTACGGGTCATACTCTTAATAGAGCCAAGATCTGGAGGATCAGTCAGACGCACTAGAAAACAAAAAGCCACCCTTGACGCACACTCAGCTTCCACTTATAAAGCCGACACTCCTGTTTGCGGCAAGGTGGAGTTACCCTCAAAGAAAGGAAAAAAATCAATATCAAAAACCACATAAATCAAGAAAGAAAGAAAAAGAATCCGTGACACCTCCCCACTGAAAAAAGAAACAGTTTTTACTTATCCCATCCTCGTTTTCCTATTGGAAAAACGAGGAAAAATAAACTTTCTAAAAGAAAATTTTAAACATACAGCCGTGAAAGTGTATCGGCCACTACATTTTCTTTTCCTTTTTTTTGACGAATTTCGAGATGATATGGCTGTACTATTAATGCCCAGCGCATCAAACGCTGATTGTGATTATACATTCTACTCAGAAAAACAAGAGGATTATGGTCAGTATGGACAATGACGGGATATAAAATGTTGCTTAATTGGTAATGCATCTCCGACATTGATGTCATGCGCCAGGACAACGGTACCACGGGGCACGTCACTGAACAAGTCTGAAAAACGCTCCAACAGCTTTTGTATATCCTGCACCTGGTCATGTGACTGATAAAAAAGCTGAGAAGGCAAAGTTAGTAACAATTCAGAATTTTTCATTTGTCCACCATTTAACACTTCCATCGGCATACTCAAGCCATCATCCACATCCTCAGGTAAATTGTAAGTCAACAGGGACACACCCTCCTTTATGTCAGTCGCTGGTTCACAGTCACCTGCAGAAACACTAACAGTCTCAATATTAGCATGGTCGACATATAACTTAATCATATTAACATGGCAAAAACAAGTCTCTCCTCCGATCAGGAGTATGGATTATATAGCCCATTTCGCCAACCCTACTTTTCACAAAGTACAGTGCAGAAAACCGCACCGTCAAAGCAGACCCAGGGGTAGGAATTAAGATCAAGACTTTCTCACCTGGCAAGAAATTAAGCTCCAGTTTTTTTTTTTATCACAGAAGCGCTTCATTTTCTGTTGAGAGCGTGAAAGGGCTTCCCTAGCAAGATCACATGCTTTTCGCAAGCGCTCCCGCATAAGAGAAACAAAGTCAATCACATTTGTCTTACAAGGACTGGTGCTAAGGAATTTCTCCTTTAACATTTTCATTGGGCCTCAGATTTCAAAACCGAACACCAACTGTGATGGGCTAAACTCTTAACGAATCTTGCCGCGCTTCACGCACTGCAAATAAAACAAAAGGAACTGCCTCGTCCCATTCGTTTCCAGTCTCAACGCAAAATTTACGGAGAGCAGATTTTAAGGTTTGATGCCAACGCTCTAAAGCTCTTTGTGACTCTGGGTGATACGCACTTGATACAATATGAGAAACTCCTAATGCTTTTAGTGAGTTTTTAAACACGCGAGAAAGAAAGTTTGAACCCTGGTCTGTTTGAACAATTCTTGGCAATCCAAAAGTTGTGAAAAATTTTGTTAACGCTTTTGTGACAAATTTAGCAGTAATATTCCTTAAAGGAATCGCTTCAGGGAATTGGGTAGTGGTGCACATTACAGTTACTAAATACTGGCAACCAGATTTTGTTCGAGGAAGACTCGTTCGAACGGCTCACCTACAGCAGGTATAGGACAGAGAGCAGCAGGTGGTACCGATTGATTTGGCCTTCCACTCACCTGACAGACATGACAGGACTTACAATATTTGGCAATGTCTGATTTAATCCTGGCTAAAAGAAATGCCCAAGCACCCGATGTTAAGTCTTATTAATTCCAAGATGACCGGACCAAAGATGGTCATGAGCCAAACTCAACACAGACTGTCTAAATTTCGATGGAACCACAATTTGATGTACCCAATCATCCTCATTCTCTTGCTCACTCAAAGTACTAACCCACTTTCGCATTAGCACGGAGTCTTTCCAGACATAATGAAAATTTTGCTGGCTCGGTGAACTAACCTCAGCACTTATGCAACATTTCTGTAATGTTAGATCATCCTTCTGCGCATTAATCAAAGCTTCCCGAGTTAGAGGCAGATCGGTACCAAGATCAAAACAAACCAATGAAGTCGCAGTTTGATCTTTAACCACAGATTCTGGAAACAAATCATCTCCTAGAATCTGGGAAAAAATAGAGTCGTTAAGACAAACATTTTCTAAACGATCACATTTTAAATGTGCTCGAGTATTAACGACACTAGGAAAAACATCAGGTAAGGTTTCAGCGCATAAATCAAATGATGTTTCGCTAGAAGGAAGATTAGGCCCCGTTTACACTAATACATTTTAGTTTTAAAACACATAAGTTTTGCTACGGTTAAGCCATCCATCCACACTACGCCGGAGTTTTCGAGCCCCAAAAACGGACCGTTTTGGAAATGCTGGACAGGCCGTTTTCATTCTAAATGGGGAAAAACAGAGGCGGGGCTGCAGACATTCGCCTCTCTGATTGGGGCTTTTCCTCAATATTAAGTAGCCTACACACAGTTCAGTGACAGTCCTGCATCCTCTCCTTGTAAGTTCGGACTTCGCAAGTTTGATATGGAAAACAAACTCCCGAGTGTGTACATGGTACTTTATAAAGTCATTCACATCACCCTGGCTATGCTGTTTCACTTTCTTAACAATAAAATAAAAACATGACATAAGGAACAGCCTATTTTTATTTTGATATTAGCAACTTACAGACATCAAAAAATGTTGAGGCGTTATGTAGCTGCATAATATGAGTCATCTTCATGCATATTTATAACAAAACAGAGCCTATAACATTTCTGCCTCCTTTCATTTTCATTGTAAATACAAAACATACTCTTTTATTGAATATCAGTTTTAATAATAAAGGCCATTATAAAAGTATAACGCACAATAAGTTTATACAATAGAGAAAATAAAGGCACACAATCAGTCAGATGTGGTGTCCGCTGTTACATTAGGATATTATCCTAACTTATGTGCGCTCAGCCAAAGCACGTTACCTGAGAACAAGTAATAGATTCAAAAGACCAAAGTCAGGGAATATGTTGTTAGATAGACAACAAGATAAATTAAATATCTCGTTTAACAAATATAGTGAGATTAGATCCAGCGGGAGATCAGTGATAAACAGTCCAATGTGCACAGCTCTCATATGGGTATGTGCTCAACGCACGCTGCAGCGGATGCCAGAGAGTGTGTGGTCACGTGATGTGCGTTTTCACTGTTTTCATGAAGACGGAGAGCTGTTCAGAAACGCTGGGTGAAACGCTAGTGTGGACGCGGATCGTTTATATTCTAAAACGCCGTTTTAAAACTAAAACGTATTAGTGTAAACAGGGCCTTAGTCACCTGCACAGCCGGCATAACTTTACCGCCAGCAATATCATTGCCCATAATAAAGTCAATTCCCTTTACTGGTAAAGACGTACGCACTGCTACCTCAAAACTACCAGATGCCAATTCTGATGTTACCCACACACGATGCAATAGAACTGTTACATACCCCATTTCGATGCCTTGAACAATCGTGCTGGCCTCACACGCAGTGGAGGAACAAAAATCTAGAGTATCTGCTACAATAAAAGACTGAGATCCTCCAGTATCACGAAGAAGTCGTACAGATTTTCTACCACCGTCCCCCTCATTCAGTGATACAAAACCGTCGAAAACAAAAGGTTTAAAGCATGGATCCGGTTCAGCAATGGGAGAAAAAGGTAGAGTTTTAACTAAAACAGAACTTTGAGGCGGCGGCATTGATTCTTGTCGCTCTTGTTTTCGTTTTAAAGTATGGCATTCAGACTATACATGACTCAAATTATGGCAGTAACGGCATTCTTTTCGAGATTAAGCTAAAAGACCACACTTTATTTTCAGGAATGTTCTCATTCTCTGATCTGGACGGCACATTCTCACCTATACGCTTAAACACAGTTTTGTGCATTAACGCATATTCATCCGCTAATACAGCACAGTGCTGACCTTCTGTTTGTTTAAATAAGGCAGTATGTTCAGGAACGCAATTCTTAAACTCTTCTATTAACATAAGCTCTCACAAAGAATTTAAGTCTGTAACCTTACATGCTTTTACCCAGCGATCAAACAATATTCCCTTCTCACGAGAAAACTTGACATAAGTTTGAGATTTCTTCATAGCACGAAAACGCTGTCTATAATGCTCAGGAACTAGCTCATAAGCCAGCAAAGTCTCAGTTTTCATAGAATCATACTGAATACTCTCCTCAACAGAAAGTGATGCACAGACCTCCTGCGCCTTACCTGTTAATTTGCATTTAAGCATCAAAGCCCACACCTCGCTTGGCCACTTCAAAGCAAATCGCAATTCGTTCAAAAGCTTGAAAAATACGCTTCAACTTCCCTTTCGCGGAAACATGGAACTAGTGCAATATTCTTTGCTACATCAAAATGCATTGACGGAATTAACTAATCAGGTTTCTCATCAGATGGAACAAGATTTGCAACGATATTTTCATTAGCCGGAGCAGTAGTGGTTTCTACACTACCATTTACGTTAATAGATGTCACAGGAGTTTGTTTTAAATAAGTCTGAGCAGCCAATTTTTTAAAGCCTCGGCTAGGGAGGGGTTAGCAACATAAAAAAGGACACGTAACTCAGAAAATTCCAATTCTCCATTTATTTCGAGACATAAAAGAAATGCATGTTCTTATCAAAAATGAAATGGCAACAAAAAATATAAAGCAATATAACTCAAAATAATTACTTAAACATACAAATAAAACATAGATCAAACATAGAAACCATAGATCAACAAAGAATTGAATAAACAGCAACAACACCAGCATGGCTCCTCAGCAGCAGCTGCACAAGACGCGCACAGAATTCTCGGACCTTCATCAGGACAAGATGCAAAGAGATTCTCAACAGCATGGCTCCTCAGCAGCGGCTGCACAAGACGAGCATAGAATTCTCTGACCTTCATACTCTTAATAGAGCCAAGATCGAGAGGATCAGTCAGACACGCTGGAAAACAAAAAGCCACCATCGACGCACACTCAGCTTCCGCTTATAAAGCCGACACTCCTAATTTGCGGCAGGTGCAAGGCGGAGTTACCCTCAAAGAAAGGAAAAAAAATCAATTAATATCAAAAACCACATAAATCAAGAAAGAAGGAAAATAAAGAATCTGTGACAATCAAGCCAACTATTATCAATTATTTTTTACTCAACAAGAGACATTTGAGTTGAACTAACTAAAATCATTTGTTATATGGACTAACAAAATTTGTTTAGGAGTTGCATATTATATTTTTGACTATTGAAAGTAAACAAATTATTTTACAACAAATCATTAAATTTAAGCCTAATAAAAAAAAAATATTTCACTGAATTACATTTTTACTAGTTAGGTTGAATTAACTCTAATTTGTCAACAGGTTCCACACAAATTACTTAAGTAAACTTAACTAACATTTGTTAGTTCCTTTATCCACCAACACAACATATTCTTTAAACATTACTGACACAAGTACTTTCTTTAACAGTTGTGCACTGTCTGAAATGGAGTACAGAATTTACATCAGTTGAGAATATATGATCCAACAACACAACAGTTGTTACATTGCTAGAAAATAATGTGTAGGGGATCAATCTACGTTATAAGATCGATCAGGTATTTATTAGCTCATATCAATGAATCGGATCTTGAAGATTCAAATCGTTGATTTGACTTAATTGAGTCAGATTAAATCAGATTAAAAGATTTTTTGGCGCCCAATTTCCAAGCCTGATTCTAACTGTTTTTTTGATTTCTGCAACATTCTTTTGCATTGAGTTACAACAAATGTGAATAATTTACACATTCCAACATGGCATTATTTTGTTCAAACCTGAGTGGTCAAATGAAACAGTCACAAAAGAAGAAAAAAAATGCAGTACAACATACCAGATTAATAAAATTGTATGTAAAAAACACACTGTAAAAGCTGGTTATCTTGATCTTTTATAAAGAAGAAAAATTCTCTGGACCCTTTACATGAAAAAAGAAACATGTCACCCTAAACAGTGTTGTGTCAAGAGTATTTCCAGTAAATCCGTTTCAATTGCAAACAAGACCTTCATGTTAAATTCCAAAAAATCTTAATAGCTCAGCGTTGGTTTACTCAAAAAAATTGTTTTTGAACATATGTACCTCGTTTGAAAGTTTAGTAGCATCCAGCTGGAGGAAGATTTTCAACTATAGTAGGTGTTAGAAAAATAACATGAATCTTTAGCATATCTTAACATGCAACAGGATATTATTGTTTTAACATGAGTGGTCAACTTTGACAAATTAAACAGTTTTTTTTAAAAAAAAAACCAAACATCAAATTTGCAGCATTAAAAGCATAAAAAACAAAACCACAACAACAAAAAAACATGTTTAAAAGTTTATCTTGAACTTTTTCAAAAAAAAAAAGAAAATAACTCTGGACATGTGACAAACAAACATGTCTTTACATGACAGACAAACATGTCAGCCAGAACAGTAGTATGTGTCACACTCAAACAAAAAATATGTGTCTAGTGTTCTTCAAATAAAGCTGTTTTAAGTGTGCAGTGCCTTAATATTAAACAAAGCTCTGCTGTGTTGGTTCTAGTGTTGCCATGATACTGGAATTTTGGTACAAGTAAGTACTGAAATTTTAAAAATTTCCATTTCTAACTTCAATTCAATTCATCTTTATTTGTATAGCACTTATACAATGTAGATTGTGTCAAAGCAGCTTCACATGGAAGTTTATAGTGAATTGAAACAGTGTCAGTTCAGTTTTCAGTGTTTAAGTTCAGTTTAGTTTAGCTCAGTTCAGTGTGGTTTAATAATCACTACTGAGAGTCCAAACACTGAGGAGCAATTCCATCGATGCGCAGCTCTACAGATTCTGAACCATGCAAGCCAGTGGCGACAGCGGCGAGGAAAAAACTTCACCAATTGGCGAAAGTGAAGAATTTAAAAAACCTCGAGAGAAACCAGGCTCAGTTGGGCACGACCATTTCTCCTATGGCCAAACGTCTTGTGCAGAGCTGCAGTCTAGGCGCAGTAGCTGGACCTCCGCGAAGACACGTCTGTCCTTGGAGCATCACAGGAATCAGTCTTATGCTCTCCATCATGACTACCACAGCAGCAGCTCAGGATACAGCCTGGTCCGGAAACCTTGGGATCGTCTGGTCGCTGGTCTTGGATCGCATCAGTGGCACTGCATAGTCTGAGGGTCTCGAGATGAGTACCCCCAGGTGGAAATACAGAATAAGGAGAATAATTAGCGTAGCTGCTGTTCATAGTGTATATAAACAAGAAGCAAAATCGTGTGTGTGGGGCACATCATGCGTCATACCGCTATGTAATGCACTAAGTGTATGCTTTGCTAAAAAGATAGGTCTTTAATCTAGTTTTGAAGAGTGAGAGTGTGTCTGAGCCTCGGACATTATTAGGAAGGCTATTCCAGAGTTTAGGGGCCATAAATGAGAAGGCTCGACCTCCTTTACTCGATTTAGCTATTCTAGGTAATACAAGAAGCCCTGAGTTTTGAGATCTTAAAGAGCGGGTTGGATTGTAGCGAGACAAGAGGTTGGTTAGATAAACAGGAGCTAGATTATTTAAGGCTTTATAGGTAAGAAGCAATATTTTAAATTCAATACGAAACTTAACAGGCAGCCAGTGTAAGGAGGATAAAATTGGGGTGATATGATCATATTTTCTAGACCTGGTAAGGACTCTGGCAGCTGCATTTTGTACTAGCTGAAGTTTGTTAGTAGAGGATGCTGGGCAACCAGCAAACAGAGCATTACAGTAATCCAGCCTAGAAGTCATGAAAGCATGAACTAGCTTTTCTGCATCTGAGATGGATAGCATATTTCGCAATTTAGCAATATTTCTTAGATGAAAGAAGGCAGTTTTTGTGACATGGGATATATGATTTTTAAAGGTTAAATTGCTGTCTAATATGACACCCAAGATCTTTTATAGTAGAGCTAACGCTAACTTTGTATCCCTCTAATTGCAGGTAGAGTTGTGAGAACTGCTGTGTACAGGATTTAGGCCCAATAAGTAATAATTCTGTTTTGTCTGAGTTTAAGAGAAGAAAATTGTTGGTCATCCAGTCTTTAACATCTTTAATAAACTCAGATAGCTTAGACAGTTTAGACATCTCATCCGGTTTAGTTGAAATGTATAATTGAGTATCATCTGCATAGCAGTGAAAACTGATCCCATGTATTCTAATAATGTCCCCCAAGGGAAGCATGTATATTGTAAACAGCAAAGGGCCTAAAACTGATCCTTGAGGGACCCCGTACTTTACCAGTCTTACTTGTGAAAGTTGTCCATTAATATTCACAAACTGGTAACGATCAGCTAAGTATGACCTAAACCATTGAAGAGCCTGTTCTTGGACACCTGTAGAATATAAGCGGTCTATGAGAATATTGTGATCAATGGTGTCAAAAGTGGCGCTAAGATCTAGTAGAACTAATAGTGAGATGCACCCTTGGTCAGCAGCTAAGAGTAAATCTTTATTAATAAAAATATTAATAAATATTAATAAATATTTATTAATAAAAGGGACGGCAGCTCCTCACGGAGACTGCCGTCAAACTGAAAGCAGAAGTAATATGTCCGGGCCCGGTCCTCTCTCTCCGTCCTCTGCCATCCTTCCTCCTCTTATAGTCCAGAGCTCCTTCCGTGGGATTGAAGGCAGGTGCGCGCCACAGATGCATCTCATCTGTGGCGGGCCTCGTTTCGCTCCCACGGCTCTCGGCCACGCCCCCTCGCCACAACATAATTCCAAATAGCTTATTTTCATTGCAGTTTTCCACAAATGTATTACATAGTGCTTGATTAATAACTTTTGGTCCAAACTGATTCCTCACAATTTGTTTACTCATTAGCCATTGAAGTATACCTGTATTAAGTAATTTTTTTTTCAAATAAAAGGGTCAGTTCACATAAAAATGAAAATTTCATGTTCATTTATTCACTCACAGGTCATCCAATATGTAGGGAACTTTTTCTTCAGTAGAACAATAAAGTTTTTAGCTGAATCTGTGGTCCTTGGTGATTCTTATAATGGCTGTAATGCTTCTTATAAAAGCATACAAATGAATCCAAATATCCATGGCTCCTGATTACACACTGAGGTCTTCTGAAATGAAATGATCAATCAGTGCAAAAAAAATAACATTATATTTTATTTAGCATTATATTTTTTAGCTTTAAACCACAGTCTGGTCAAACAGTTCTTAATGCAAGAGTGAATTTAGTCTGATTGTAGTCCTTTTATTTGCAGGAGCTGGTAATGCAATCCCCAATATCTATCAAAATGGCGAATTTTGCTAAAACAGCAAAAGTTTACACCCCTGTGTTTGAGCAGGATATGGATTAAAGCTAATAATATTGTAAAAATAAATGTTTAATTTATCTTACATGGGCCAATTGTTTTGCTTCAGAAGACATCTGTATGCCATCAGGAGCCATGGCTATAGATTTGGACACATTTGTATGCATTTATTTTCACCTAAAAAAAAACTGTCACCATTTACTGCTATTATGCAAAGCACCACAGATTGGGCAAAAGTCTTCTTTAATGTCCTACTGATGAGAAACGTTCACTTACATCTGGATGAACTGTGGGTATAAGTAAATTAACATGACATTTTCAATTTTGGGTAAACTATCCCTTTAGATTGAAATAATCAGAAAGGTCTTGACCAATTGCCATTGCCATTCCTACAAGCCGTATCACACAATGCTAAATGGATATTGTGAGATTATTAAAAGCTGTAGTATGCAGTTACTGCAGCAATAATGATTAGTGGTGTAACAGATCACAAATCTCACGGTTAGGATCACATTATGTTTTTTTTTTTTTGTCACGATCGGATCAGCCAAAAAGGAGAGGAGATAAATGTAATTTGCTTGCCATTTATTACAGAAACAGTACTGCAAGACACTTTTGGTTTTAACAAACAGAACTGTAAACCTGTAATTTTATTCAAAATAAAATTAAGAAATAATCAGCTGAATAAAAATAAATAGTAAAATATTCAATACTGTGAAAAATTCCCTGTTATTCAATACTGTGAAAAATCAATACTAAATATCAAAATCTAACATTATAATTTGTACATCCCATATTTATCATTTGTACATCCCATATTTATTATTTAGTCTCATTTTCAATAACTGATTCAGTTATTCACTCATAAAACTTCATGTTTCGTTGCTAGATGCATTTTGAGGAATTATTCAGTGGCATATTTTTGATGGCTGGCTGTCGCCACCTGATGGTTAAATAATGTAATTGCTGCCTACAACTTTAATTTTTGAGCACATTATGGTGATTTTAATTTTTATTATAAACACCAATGGTTTTATTTAAATTAGAAACTGTTATCCCAGTACTTCTCTGTTGTTTGACTGTTTGCAACTTCATAACTAACTTAATAAACTTAAAACTGAATCTCTTTCTTAATTTTAGCATTTTTCAAACAGATTTGAATGCAGCTATTTGAAGGATTAATAATCATGCAAATCACCATCATTTATAAGTTATGCTGCATGGTTGTTGAAATTGCGATCTTTTAATGATTAATTATGCAGCTTACACTGTATGCATTAATGCAAGCTCAACAAGTAGTGACAGAAAAACTTTCATAACCTAAAAAACCCACCACATCCCAAATAACCCACCACAACTTCTTCTGTCATAATTATATTTTACAGGAAAACCTAAATGCTTTCATACATGTGATTTGAAAGATGCCAGAGGCGATCTCTGCATGCATTGACTCCACTCCAGGCTTTAATCACACAAACGAGTGTTTGAAATGAATCTGTGAGATTTATTATAGAATAAAACAAGTTTAATCCTCTGCTCTGCTTGAGGATGTGTGTTTTTTTATACATTTAATAATACACTAACTTAAATGTATAAAATACATATTTACAGATATTAAACATTGAATGGGGTCAGGAGGCTTCAGAAATCTATCATAGCGACGAAGAATTTACTTTTCTTTCGCCGAAATAATAAAAATAAGGAGCTGACTGACTTGCGCTACATGGCTAAACTAGCTAGCTAGCTAACATCCGCATGTCTAAGACACTAGATCTCTAAAGAATGAAGAACTTGTCTCATCACAAATAAAATAGATTTATACGGATGGAAAAACAAATAACCTCCTACCTTTAGTCATTAAAAGTAAGACTTCCCTCTGTCAAAACCAACCAATGGAAAAACTTTGCGCATGTGTAATCTGACGCAATTTGATCTTGGCAGTTGGCATTGCATTATACTACCACCATGTGGATATAAGAAATGTTCACTTAACATTAATAGTTTGTGATTAGATAACACATTTGGATTTTGTATAGTTAAGACATATTTACTTGGACCTTAATAGAAAAAAAACATTTCAAGTCAACAAAGACAATTATTTTAAGTAAACCAAATAAAAATATATTATGTAAAGTGATCAACCTTCCTTGTTCATTTTTTTGAGTGAATGTTCCTGAATAAAAGTGAAAGTGCCAAACTGCAGTTAAAGTTAACCAATCAAGAATGAAACATGCTATGTGGATAACGTGGTGTAGAATTATTTGCAATAACATGTAAAATGGGACCATGAAAGGAACATTCAAAACGCAACTCATGTAAACACTTTAATCATATTATTGTCTAATTCACATTAAGGCAAATAATTCCATTACTGATGTCCATGTAAATGTTGTCACTGTTTAACGTGTCTGTGTTTCAGAGGTGTGAAAACACCCTGCTGACATGGTGGAGTGGTTCATGGCCATTTAACGAAGAGCGACACTGAAAGACTTGGAGGCTCTAGGCTTGACCTTTCTTTATTTAAAATGTTAAAAGTAATTCACACTCTGATGTGGAAACAACGAGTGTGTTTATCATCTGCAGGAAGGCTTTCAGCTCCTTGGGGGGTAAGCATTTACCTGTAAGCCTAACATTATTAATGTATTCTCTCATGCCTCTCTAAATTTCCCTGCTGTTGTGGAGCTGGAAATGGGAGCAGAGTTTCTGTACATCATTATCAGCATAACGAATATCACACTCTTCTGGCCAGGTAGAGGTATTCCATTGCTTTGATGTTGTTTAAAAAATTATCAAGACTGTTCTTCGCTCTGATAACCAGACAAGAAACCCATTTTCCTCTCTAGACTTTTAGCTAAAGCATTAAATATCAGTCACTGATTGATGTATTTGTCATTTCTTGTTTTATTTGTCAATGACACACGTTAAAAGAGCTTTAGCTCCACTGCTCTTTGTACCTCCTGTATGTGTGGACCAGGCATTTCAGCTACAGACCTCTCAAGAGAGACATGCATCTGCCCTTGGAAGAGTCATGTTTCTGTTCTGAAGTAACAATAATAACTCTGATAGCTCTTCTAAGGCATCATACATCACTGCAAGTTTGTGCACAAAGGTGACACTACTTTGCTAAACCAGCAAACATGCACCTCTCTGTGGAGTTTTGCTTTGGATCAGTCAAGCCATCTAAAAAGTGTTGGAAGAGCTGAGTACTGTTGCCATACAGCTTTGTTGGTTCTGTGACTAGAAGTTATCCATCTAGTGCCAAGAAACCTTCCCATATTCAGACACTGTAAAGCAAGTTCTTGACAGCATGAAGTTGATAAAGCAGATAAGGATCATGAAAAAGGCTGTAGAAGTTTTAAAAAAAAAAACACTAAAACAGGTTCACCCCGCACTGTAAAACTCAATAAGTTAGCTCAAACCATTTGAGGAAACTGATTGCAGCAAACCATTTAGATTCAAGAATTGATCCTAATGAGTGCTGTGAACAATCACTCTGAATAAACAAAGCAATTTGAGCACAGTAAAACCCAATAAATGAAAAGAAACGTAAACCAATTGAGTACTGTAAAATCTGATAAGTTAAGGCAACTCAAGCCATTT
>CAIGQZ010032915.1:606071-649009 GCA_903798205.1 Danio tinwini | reverse complement strand
AATAAGTAGAATTAACTTCCAGTAAATTTTGAGTTAACTACATTCATTTCATTTTGATAGATCTGACTTTTGGGTTTTGCAGTGTATGTGTAAATTAGGAATAAGTTTTATGGCCAAAGTCCTATTTCACAGAAAGTGTATAACATGCTTGGCTGCAGAATGCTATGACTGACCAATCAAAATAAAGTATTTGAGTTTTACATACTGAGCAGTGATAAAGTTTTGTTTAGTATTTAGAAGTGCTAAAGCAATCTTTTTCTCTATATAAAGTTGATTATCTGTGGAATTCTGAGATCTATCAGATCATTCTTTTATCTGTTGCATATTTTTGACAATGAAAGTCTACTTAAAATCAAAGAAACTTTTTTGCCATTTAATGTTTGTAATATAACTTAGAGATGGACTGAATAATATCATAATAAATCACAATAAGTGTGTACTAAAGCATGTTACCATAAATATAACATTTCAAACATGTCTTGTGTTAAATCAGGATTAGTAAAGCTTGCTGCATGGATCCTCTCCTCCACAGCTGCTACCCAGAACACTTTATATGTGTCTAACATGGTAAGTATGTGCTGCTGGTTCCATTTAACATACAGTAAATAAACCCACATCTGGCAAATATCCCTGTTCACAAAGTTATTTGACCTTCTGGTTTGCTTAGATGTTATGGCTTACAAAGCCAAAAAAATACATGATTATTGTTACTCTGTTGTAACAAAATGTTTATCGTCTAATAAATGTGCTTGTGTCTGAGATAAAAAAAGAAAGAAAAACAAACATCAAGAGACAGCATTTGGAAGCTTTAAATGTAAGCTTGAATCCATATCCAAAGTGCATTTTGTTCTCTTTTTTTCCCCTTGTTCCTTAATTAAGTAAAGCTGCCGTGGTACAGTGTAGGTACAGTGTCTATTGGTGCCCACCCACATTTTCAGGAACAGTGCTGGAAGTATTTTTCCCATTAAAACTTTTACCATAAGGATTTTACTTTTTAAAGGGCACCTAGGTTACCACTTTTTCCAGATTTAATATGTCTTTTGTGTCTCCAGAATGTGTCTGTAAAGTTTCATCTCAAAACACCCATTAGATTTTTTATTATACATTTCACAAGTTTCTATTTTATAGCTCTTAGCATCAGGTAGCGGTTTTTGTGAACTGTGTCTTTAAGGCTAGTCCTTCACGCCCACCGTTTCCACGTGCCTGTCAGTGTGCCTTAATCTCCTCCCTCGGCTGCGTCAGAAAACAGACAGACAAGAAGGAAGGAGATCTCATGTAATGTTTATAAGAAATACAACAGTAAGATATTTACCAATGAGTATTTGATGCATTTGTTGTGGAGTTGCAACAATGAGTCACACACAATGACGTTACAGAGTTCACGCACACACACAGATTGATACACACACACACAGCGTGGACACGCACACACACAAACAGCACGTGTGTTTAGCTCTGCACTCTTTTTGCACGCAAATGTGACAGGATACACATTAATATTCACTGATGTATGGATATCTGTTATGTTAATGTACAAAATAAACCTGATTTAATGTCCACATACCGGGATTGAAGTGTCTTCTTTTATAATTGTTGTGACGTGGCTGTGGTGATGAAGTGAATCTGAAGTAAGTTGCTGTAATTTATTACAAACATGCACTGTTTTGAAACATTTTAAACTTGTAAAACTCACTATTGATGACATTTGATGATGACTGATTGAATTAAATTCAGTTCAATTCACCTTTATTTGTATAGCGCTTATACAATGTAGATTGTGTCAAAGCAGCTTCACATAGAAGATTATAGTAAACTGAAACAGTATCAATTCAGTTTTCTGAGTTTAAGTTGAGTTCAGTTATGCTCAGTGTAGTGTGGTTAATAATCACTACTGAGAGTCTGAACACTGGAGCAATTCCATCGATGTGCAGCTCTAAAGATCTCGAACCATGCAAGCCAGTGGTGACAGCAGCGAGGAAAAAACTTCACAAATTGGTGAAAGTGAAGATTTTAAAAACTTCGAGAGAAACCTGGCTCAGTTGGGCACGACCATTTCTCCTTTGGCCAAACGTCTTCTGAAGAGCTGCAGTCTAGGCGCCGGAATCTGGACCTCAGCGAAGACTCGTCTGTCCTTGGAGCATCACAGGAATCAGTCTCATGCTCTCACTCCACCATGACCACCACAGCAGCTGCTCAGGGTACGACCTGGTCCAGGATTATGACGACCTTGGGATCATCTCTTTGCTGGTCTTGGATCACATCAGTGGTTCTGCATAGTTTGAGGGCCTCGGGATAAGTACCCCTAGGTGGAAATAGAGAATAATGAGAATATAAAAAATGAGTGTATATAAACGAGATGCAAAAACCTGTGTACCGCTAAGTGAAGCACTGAGTGTATGCTTTGCTAAAAAGGTAGGTTTTTAATCTAGTTTTGAAATGTGAGAGTGTGTCTGAGCCTCAGACATTATCAGGAAGGCTATTCTAGAGTTTAGAGGCCATAAATGAGAAGGCTCGACCTCCTTTACTCGACTTTGCTATTCTAGGTACTACAAGAAGCTCTGAGTTTTGAGATCTTAAAGAGCGGGTTGGATTGTAGTGAGACAGAAGGTTGGATAGAAAAACAGGAGCTAGATTATTTAAAGCTTTATAGGTAAGAAGCAGTATTTTATATTCAATACGAAACTTTACAGACAGCCAGTGTAAGGAGGATAAAATTGGGATGATATGATCATATTTTCCAGACCTGGTAAGAACTTTGGCAGCTGCATTTTGTACTAGCTGAAGTTTGTTAATGGAGGATGCTTGGCAACCAGCAAATAGAGCATTGCAGTAATCCAGCCTAGAAGTAATAAAAGCATGGACTAGCTTTTCTGCATCTGAGATGGATAGCATACTTCTGAACTTAGCAATATTTCTCAGATTAAAGAAAGCAGTTTTTGTGACATGGGATATATGATTTTCAAAAGTTAAATTGCTGTCTAATATGACACCCAGATCTTTTATAGTAGAGCTAACTCTAACTTTGTATCCCTCTGATTGCAGGTCGACTTGTGAGAACTGCTGTATACAGGATTTAGGCCCGATAAGTAATAATTCTGTTTTGTCTAAGTTAAAGAGAAGAAAATTGTTGGTCATCCAGTCTTTAACATCTTTAATACACTCAGTTAGCTTAGACAGTTCAGACATCTCATTAGGTTTAGTTGAAATATATAATTGAGTATTATCTGCATAGCAGTGGAAGCTGATCCCGTGTTTTCAAATAATGTCTCCCAGGGGTAGCATGCATAATGTAAAAAGCAAAGGGTCTAAAACTGATCCTTGAGGCACCCCTTACTTTACTAGCCTGACTTGTGAAAGCTGTCTATTAATATTCACAAACTGGTAACGATCAGCTAAGTATGACCTAAACCATTGAAGGGCCTGTCCTTGGACTCCTGTAGAATTTAAGCGGTCTATGAGAATATTGTGATCGATGGTGTCAAATGCGGCGCTAAGATCGAGTAAAACTAATAGCAAGATGCACCCTTGGTCAGCAGCTAAGAGTAAATTGTTGGTTATTTTTTTACTAATGCAGTTTCTGTACTGTGATGAGGCCTGAAACCTGATTGAAACACTTCAAAAACATTGTTTGTCTGCAGAAAGGATCATAATTGGGTAGAAACTACTTTTTCTACTATTTTAGACATAAATGAAAGATTTGAAATAGGCCTATAGTTAGTTAAGTTGATGGGGTCCAGTTGTGGTTTCTTAATAATAGGTTTAATAACAGCTAGCTTGTAAGTATTTGGAACATGGCCTAAAGATAAAGAAGAGTTGATAATGTTAAGGAGAGGTTATCCTATAACAAGTAGCAATTCTTTTAGTAATTAAATTGGAATTGGGTCTAACATACATGTAGCTGGTTTAGAACTATTTATAACTTTATCTAGCTCTTCCTGTTCTATGATTTTAAAGCATTGTAGGTAATTTTGATTCAGTGGAATGTTTACTGGATCTGGAGTATAAGGTGGTGCAGAAAGTTTAACATCTTCTGTCTAATGCCTTCCATTTTATCACTGAAAAATTAATGAAGTCATCACTACTATTTTGCGGTGGGACATTTTGTTCCAAGGATGACTAATTATTTGTTAATTTAGCAATGGTGCTAAATAAAAATCTAGGATCGTTATGATTATTTTCTATCAGTGTGCAGAGGTGCTCAGCCCTGGCAGATTTAAGAGCCCTCCTATAGCTGGGGCCTATAAACTGTCTTTGTATGCAATTTTAAAAACCTCTAAATTAGGTTTTTTCCATTTACGTTCCAGGGCACGGGTTGCTGTTTTGAGAGTCGAGTATGATAATTGCACCATGGTTTAGTTTTATTCTCTCTGGCTTTTTTAATTTGATGGTGCCATAGTATTTAGTGTGCTAGTAAAGATGGCATCCATGCTGCTGGTTACTACATCAAGGTCATTGATGACCCTAGCAAATGGAACAAACATTTTATTCCCGGTTGCTTTGTGCACGTCCTGTCTTGTTGATATGATTATACACGTTACTATGGAGACATGTTAATATGCAGCTGTCAATCAATTCAGTGGGCAGGGGGACCGCACTCCTACGTCAAGTTGCGGTCAGTCTCAAAACTGCTTCAATTGGTCCACTATTTTTGTGTTGTTAAATTGAAAAAAAAAGGGACTGGGTGTGTTTATATCACCCCGATATGATGGTCAGCTTGAAAAATAGATTTTTCACCATAGGTGCCTTTTAAAACAACACATAAACGGCTTTGCAACACTTGAAACACTTTGCAATAACAATACATGAATAATGTGTTTATATGTAAACTAAACATTTTTTATGAATTGATGATGCATTAAGGCATGCGCTAATCATGAACTAACTTTAACTACAACATGACTTGAGTTCATGTGTGGATAACAACCTTAATTACTTGTTAGTACATGTTGTCAATGTATTAAATAACATTTAAGTTTAAGTTAAATGTAACCAACATGAACTCATGAGCTGTTAATGTTTAATTATATCATGACTTTTCTCTGAGGGGCACATCACCATTAGCTACTTATGAACACCTCTGTTTAAACTGTTCATGTTGATGTTCACGTGCATACAAAGTTAATGAGTAGTTAAAAATGGGTTAATGATGATGTGCCATGTAAAGTCATGATATAATTCTAGATAAACATGGTGAGTTCATGATGGTTAAATTAAGCATAATTTATTATTGTGGTAATAAATACATTAATTAGCAAACAAGCATGTACTAACAAGTAATTAATGTAGCCATTATTCACACTTGAACTCTTGTGACTCATGTTGTAGTTAGTTACTTCATGAAGGCCCCAAGAAATAACCATTTGATTTTGTTAGCTCCCATTGATAGTTTTGTGGTGAACAATTCATCCGTGCTTGTCATTAAGAACAAAAGATAGTTTACCCTTCTAATCTTTAATTGAAATCTGAAAATGCACTTCCTGTTTTTTATTTTTTTAGGTTAATATGTCATATTACTTATTTCTTTGAAATTGGATGTGGCTAGCATATTTAACCACTGCTGCAACAGCGGTTAGTTTTGACAACAAGCCTGTTGGGTTGTAATAACTCCCTAATCCCTTTTCCCCATCTTTCTGAACAAGATGCCTACCTTAATATATCCATTCAGCTCACAGTAAAAAAAAAAAAATAAAACATCCACTGTTGTGTCATTTAATATTGTATTTCTCTGAGTCACAATATAAAAAAAATAATGGTTGCAGTTTCTGGTTCTGGGACCTTAAGTCATCATTAGTTCATAATAAAGTAATGTTCAGTTTACATATTAACACATCATTATTGATGTACTGCTGTAAGAGTCTAAATTATCATATGCATCTGTTTATATGGCAAAACATTTCTTGTTCTCAAAAGAAGATCCATACTGACTCCAAAGACTGATAAGATCAGGGCCTGATGTGTGGACTTTGGGGGTTTTACGATGTGGTCACATGTTGATTGGTCAGTTTGAATGTCTCAGTATTTGGGCTTTGGTCACATGGCCAAGACAGATACAAAATATGTGGTAAACTTTGCTCTGCCTCTTTTCCTGATCTGCTCTTTTTTGTGGCTCTGCGCTCTTCCTGCTCTTTCTCCCTCGCTCTGTCTATCTCTTTCTCTCCCTCCCCTGTCTCTCCCTCTCTCTCTGGTAGCTTTAAATTTACATTTAAGCTGGGTACAATTTATATCATATATTTTAATCATTTCATATTTTATTTTATACAGTTATTTTTATAACTAATTCAGTTGTAACCATAGAGAATTATTGTCATTAAATCATTTTCAAGTATTTGTGAATTACTTTTGATTTAACATCAACACTTAAATGCTGTATACTGCAAGACAATACCATCATGCATAGCAAGGCTCTCCCACATTTTAAGCTATTAATACTGCCCTTATTTCCGTTTTTTGTATGAGATTGCAGAAGAATGATGAAACTAACCAGCTACAAATCAGATTGCAACATTAATCTTTTATTTGTGAGAAATCTAATTATCAAGGGTAACTAAAAATACTAAATGTACAATAAATGAAGTGCATAGACATGAATCATGAAGGTGATTAAATTTAGGATTGTGATTGTAATAACTCCTTCCTAAAAACAAGCAATTGAGGTAAACCTTATTTTAAAATAACAAATTACTGAGGTTCTGATGTCGCAGACAACTTGAAGATAGAGTTCCTGGAAAGTCAACTGCTTGCATTAAAACCTACACCACTACTACCTTGTGAATGACTACCAGACACTTCTCTTGTAACACCACTTGTCTTCCTTCTTAATACCCAACCTCTTCCTTTTCTTTGAGAGAATGTTTTATCCTTTCTCTGAAAGGCAGGACTGAAAAGATGTCGCCTTTCAAATCCAGCATTGTGATTGGATGATCCTGTGAGTTAGTCACTGCAAGGTGTCATAGTGTGACCGGCATTTACATAGTCATTGTCCAGTTAAGCTGTTTTTATATTTAAGAGTGCTACATATTCTCCTATGCATAATTCACTTTCCAAATCACATCTAATTTACTTCTAGACATTGTTCTGAATATATATATATATATATATATATATATATATATATATAACTCTAAACATCACCATGTAATATTGATCTTTACCTAAGCATTTATATGTAAATATTACTAAGCAAAGTTTCATACAGTGGAGTATTTCAAACAGTGCATATTAAATATATTCATGATTATTTAAATCTAAAGGTATATGAAGTGAAATATTCTATTTTGTGTCCACGTTGTTAGATGGAAAAAATATATATCCATGTGTTTTTTGGGGTCTGACAGAAAGAATGTTGATTGGATCAAGAATTCATTTTGCAAGTTCGGGGCTCTTAACAGCTTTGTCCTTCAGAAGAACAAAAGACAGATGGTCACCGTCTCAGGCCACTTTTTTGATAAGCTTAACAAAAGGGCCTGAGTTAATTGTTACAAATTTGGTTTGAATCTTAAGAAAATGGTTCCAGTGCTAGAAAAATCCAAACAGTTCTCACTGAGCAGAATTTTGATATTTTGTATGAATAAAAAATATGAAAATTAATATACACTCTTAGAAATAAAGGTATGCAAGCTGTCACTGGGGTGGTACCTTTTCAAAAGGTACAAATTTGTACCTAAAGGGTCCATAGTAATACCTCAAGGGTACATATTAGTACCTAAAAAGTATAAACTTTGGTCACATGGTCAAGAAAGATACAAAATAGGTGCTAAAAAAACTTTGCTCTATATCTTTTTCCTGCTCTGCACTTTTCCTGCTCTGTCTCTCTCCCACTCTCTCTCTCTCTCCTTCCCCCTGTCTCTCCCTCTCTCTTTCTCAGGTAACTTTATTTTACATTTAAGCTGGCTACAATTAATATAATGTTTTTTATCATTTCACACTGTTATTTTCTAACAAATTCAGTTGTAACCATAGATAATTATTGTCATTAAATAATTTCATTTTCACTTATTTGTGAATTACTTTTGATTTAACATTAACACTTAAATGCTCCATACTGCAATACCCTCCCACATTTTTAGCTATTAATGCTGCCCATATTTCCATTTTTAGTATAAGATTGCAGAAGGATGGTCTGACTAGAAATGTATTTTTTCACCATCATCCTGATAACATTTAGTCAGAAATCTTGATAGATATATGATATAGATGAACTAAAATGTTTATCATCCATTACGTTTACATTTTTTCTCAATTTCTTAAACGTGTTTTTATCTTAGGTTTTCTCAAAAGTTGACGTGACATCAGTTGAAATCATAATGTAATCTGACAGTCTCTGAGGCAAGCTCTCTTCAGACAAGCACTCTCCACTATGAAAGACAGTATAAAAGACCATGAAAGACAATGATAGTGTTTTTAAGCTCAACCCTTAGAGTTCTTTCTTAAGCTCATCATTTATGGACCAACTGCAAACTGGTGAAATAAAGTAATTCACAATATCGAAAATATACATTTTAAAGACCAATGTCTTCATCCAAAACTTTGCATACCCATAAAAGCAGCAAATGGACCAATATTTTGCCAACTTGGAATGCAAGCAAAAACAGACTGTCTGCACAATGGCTGATTTGTTTTCACAGCTCTGGTTTGCTCTGAAAATTATACACTCAAGTATACCTGACTGTGAGTGTGAAATGGAAAAGTTAAGAACAGCAGACTGCCATACTGCTCCTTTTTAAATGCATTGTTAGCCATTAATTTACTAGCTATTATTTAGCCAACAATTTAATTGACAGACAATTTGGAGCATGAACAGTGCAGGTTTTAGTTTTAGTCAAGCCTTCTTATTGTCAACACATTGAGTTTATCTAAGCATAATGAGGTTTAGTAGCAATGGCATCATACTTTCCAATCAAATATGGCAGACATTATGTCAGCGAATACTTCGCTAACTCTAAGCATGACTGTATGTAGAAAAACGGATAACATCCTGGCAGAAAATCAACAATACCTTATCTGGTAAGTGTGCAGACCTTTCCTTTTCCAATTAAGTTTTTAATTTGTACTTTAAGCTAACTTAAGTACAGTAGTTTGCTTTTGGAATACTTGTAGTAAATAGTTGTTTTACTACTACAAAAAAAGCTCCTGTTTATCTAACCAACCTTCTGTCTCACTACAATCTAACCTGTTCTTTAAGATTTCAAAACTCAGGGCTTCTGGTAGTACCCAGTAGGGTTGGGTCGATAGACGATGGCATCGTCTATCGGCGATGGCTGATAGACATCACGATGCTGAGCCGGCCGGCATCACCAATCCTTCGTCTAGCCGCCGTCGCAAACCCGCTCACAAAAAAATACACACTTAGGCCCGTTTACACTAATACATCTTAGTTTTAAATTGCCAATTTTCAACAAAAATGATCCACATCCACACTGACGTTTCATCTAGCATTTCTGAACAGCCCTCCGTCCGCTGAAAACGCACATCGCGTGACCACACACACACACAGTCACGCGCTCCTCTGAGCTCCAGAGAGCAGTGCACGTCAGACAGATTATCAAGGATGTACTGCTGGATTAAGTTGTTAGACGTAATATTTAATTAATCTTGTCTCTAATGACTCTTCGTCTTTTAATTCTATCAGGTAACGTGTCACAGCATCAGTACACTGCTTCAATGTTTTGCTTTCACGCTTGTTCTAAGTAATTTTAGTGAAAACCTCAATACTGTTGGTTGGTTCCTGTTGGTTGTGCACCTTTTTTACCAACCAAGTTTGTCAACGCCATTATAACAACACAGATCACTCTGCCTATTCTTGCCAGAGTCCAGCAGAAAAAGTGATTGACAGGTGGTAATTTTTGTGAAACATATCTTTATTTATTTATGATTTGGTCATGGGTAAAAAAAAGACCATGTGGGTCAGGTAGTTGAAACGGTAGGCTACAAATAATTAATTCGTTATGAGTTAATTAATTATTCATAAATAATTTGTTCACCTATGACGAGGATTCCATCATCCATCGCAATGTTTCACATGAGACATCGTACAATGCCAAATTGGTCGACATCGTCCAAACCAAGTACCCAGAATAACAAAGTCTACTAAATGATGAATGTTTTCATATCTGGCTCCTAAACTGTGGAATTGTCTTCTTAATAATGTCTGATGCTCAGACACACTCTCTCAGTTTAAAACTAGATTAACTTTAAAACTAAACATCTTTTAGGTAAAGCATAAAAAATTGAAGTCAAAATTATAATTGTATTTAATTATTCTTTTTTTTATATTTCCAAAATTGTTTAACATAGCAAGGTTTTTTTCACAGTATTTTCTATAATTTCTAATATTTTATTTTTTTCTGGAGAAAGTCTTATTTCATTTTGGCTAAAATATTTTTATTTTAAAGGTCAATATTATTAGATCCCTTTACATTGTTTTGCCTAATTTCCCTAACTTGCCTAATTAACCTAGTTAAGCCATTAAATTTAAGCTGTATACTTGTCACAATCACCATCAATCTATACATGCAGATCACTGGTATACATGCAGATCGCTGGTAAACATGCAGATAAGGACTACAAATCTGCCAGTATATGGACTACAAGTTCCAGTCATGCACCACGCACACACTCACATTCAGGCACGTGCACACATAGGGCTCAACATGTGCAGTGTACATGCCTTTTTGAGTCTGGGATATAAAGTCTCTTCCAAAATGAACGTAAGTGCCCCACCCTCCCCCCGCTCTTCATTACGTGATCGCCTTCCTCAACCACCGTACATGCCCTTTTGCAAGCCTCTACATGGGCCTGCTCACACTGGTTCCTGATCCTGACTGATTGCAAACACACAGCCAAAGGATTGTGAAAGTCCAATTGCAAGGAGTTTATATACAGCGCAAACACACAGACATCTGTGCTGAGTCTTGTTATACTGTCTTTTCCTTGCCATCTGTGTTTGACCCTTGCTTTGTTTTGTTTGTTTTATGTTGTATGCTGCCTGCCTGTACTGACAATTTTCCTGTTATTTGACCACGACTTTGGATTCCCTGTACAGATCTGTTTGCCCATGTGTTGAGCATTGCTTGCCTTACCGTTCTCTGTTCAATAACCCTGCATTTGGATCTGCACTCCTTTGTCAGCGTCCCATTCACATAACAGAAAACAGATATGGATCCAGCAGGCCGTCTCTTCAGGTTAAGGCAAGGTATGAATTTCCTCGAGGACCATATAAATTATTTTCTGGACATTGTTAATGACACAACTCTCCTGGACTGCATACTTGTTGACTTTTTTTTATCATGGACTAAATGAGCCACTTAAATTCACCCTCATCCGTGATGGTCTTTCCAAACAAGCCCTGAACGTGGCTTTGCTGATTAGTGGGTCCCCCTTTACTGTAGGCAAGGTGGAGAAATTGTCCAGTAGAGATTGTCCAGTGCCACTTAATCAGATCCAAGATGTGGAGATGTGGATAGATAATGCCAATCCTACGAGGACTTAAAGCAATGATTCCAACCCTGCGAGGACTTGAAGAGATGATGCCAACCATCCAAGGACTTGAAGAGATGGTGACCACCAACTGAGCACTTTGAGGACAGGCAGGATAAATTACAAATTAATAATAATTTCTAATAATTATGTTAGCATTATTGCAGTACTATGTTGTTGTTAATAATAATTACATTAATGTTATTATTGGTGTTACTAATATTTTTGACATTGATGTTAGGGTTAGAAATACTGCAACCTTTATTTTTTTAAATGAGGTCTGAGATTAACTCAACCTGAAGTAACATGTTGGCAGAAACTTTTTTTGCGTGAACTTGTTAAGTTTTGCTCACAAAACTAATCTTTTTAACTTAATAAAGAAAATTGTAGTGTTTGGTAATTAAACGTGTTTAATGTAGTTATGCCAGACATTTTTACAGATTTTTTTCCAAACCAACAAAAAGCAAGTAATTTCAACTTTTTTCAAGTTGGATTTTTCACGGTGTAATAATTTGCACCTTTTGTAAAGCTGCTTTGGAACAATAAGTATTGTGAAAAGAGCAATAGAAAAAAAACTTGAATTTAACTGAATAACTTTTATAATTTTCAGTATTGGGTGAATAATTCCTTTAACCACTGAATTTTGGGACAGAACGATTAAAACATATATTTTCCCATAGAACAAAATGCAGTAATCTTTGTGAGTAATAAACATTTCAAACCTAATTCTAAAATCTCATCTCATGTCAAATACTTGGTAGTGTCAGCTGAGGATGATTTGGAGCAGTTTTCTCATGTGAACCACTATTTGACGATAATAATATACAGCTGTGGGAAAACTCAGTGCAGTGCCAAAAACACAAGTCCTTGAACTTTTGTAAAATAAACATGGGATTTTTTAAAGCAATGTAGCATTGAATTCTGGCAAACTTAATAAGCCTTCTCGCACTCACTTTGAGTAGTTACAAACACAAGTTTTTCAAATCATATTTGAAGGTGAAACACAGACAGACTAGAGGTCGCCGCGGATTAGTTGTGTGATTAGTAGGTAGAGCTACATAGATGATTACATCAATTTTCTCATAATAAAGGTAAAACTCAAGATCATTATCAGCTGTTGTATATCAAACTTAAAGGTTAAGAGATTAAATGTGTCTGTGGCACAGCCATAAACATTGCTAAATTGTCAACATGTGTCTAATTAGATTCATCACTGTTTAAGAAAAATGAAGAAAAAAAAACCCAAGCAAATCCTTTTATTCTTTAAAAAGCTAGTTTAGATGTTTGAAAATTGCTTCAAAAGGGAAATTCACCCAGGTAGTACTTAATCTTATTGTTAGTCTTCATAATACTCAGTTTTGTCCATATGGAAGCGCAGTGGTGTATATGTACTGTATGCAGCCTTCATCATTCAAACCTGTATGTGTCATTCAAACCTGTTTGTTTTCTGGCACAAAGATTGCAAACACACACATCATCAATAATAAATACAGATGAACTTCTTCATGGTAAATAAACTCTTTGCTATGACAAATTACTCGCAAAACATGTCAACACTTTTTCTACCAGAGTGGCACTTAAAACTAAAAGGGTAAACTGTTTACAAGAACTGCATGGAAGGCTACATCCTGAGGCTCTGGTTTAAATTGCTATAAAACCAGTCTAGTCTAGTTGTGTTTTATCATCTTCCTTATTGTAAACCAGCTGACTGTAAATTTGTCTTTTGTGTTTATAGAAATAAGGTCACACTCAAAATGAGCCACCATTTGTCAGAAACAATATAATGGACTATTATAGAGTTGCGGCTGGTAGAGACTATTACTGTAATATTAGCAGCCTTGCTCTTTGAAGACCACTGCTTCTCTATGAACTAATGCATAATTTATATCTTCAGTGTGGAATTGCTCCAGCAGATGTGATGAAGCTTCAGGGTGGCTTCAGGGAAGAAATTATATCATGTTGGGATCTTCATGGATAACTGAAGCCATGAGAAAATAAATCGAGGCTTGGTGTGCTTAACTGCTATTATAAAACAGTGGTTTCTAATTGGTGGGTCAGAACCTTTAAATGTCTGCCTGGCCTGTTTGATGTACTTGCAGGCATTTAACTATATGAATCACTGCATAACTATGGTTTAGACAGAATGTGGTTCCCATGTTTTTTCTTTGCTGATGTCAAATGTTGTGCTCAATTTAAAGTCCGTTACTTGATAGAAGTCAGCAAGTTAAGATTATATTTAGACAATGGGTCATTATTCACTAAGCATGTGCTTCTATATGTACGTATGAAACATTTATATATCATACAAATTATATAAATATTTTTTTTTTATTTTCTTTTCGGCTTAGTCCTTTTATTAATCTGGGGTTGCCACAGCGTAATGAACCACCAACTTATCCAGCATATGTTTTATGCAGTGGATGCCCTTCCAGCTGCAACCCATCACTGGGAAACATCCATACACACTCATTCACACACACACATACACTATGGACAATTATAGCTTACCCAATTCACCTATACCACATGTCTTTGGACGTGTGGAGGAAACCGGAGCACTCGGAGGAAACCCACGCGAACAAGGGGAGAACATGCAACCTCCACACAGAAATGCCAACTGACCCAGCCAAGGCTCAAACAAGCGACCTTCTGTTGTGAGGCGACGCGGGAACGCAGTGGGTATACTGTTAAAAAAATCTGTTGAATTTACGGAAAAATACCAGCTGCTGTCATTGCCAGGGTTTTTTTAAAAAAAAAAAAAAAACTGAAGTTTTATAGATCTGTTTTAAATTTACGGAAAATAACCACAATTCATTAACTTATCCAATGTTCAGTTCACAAAAACAAAGTAAATAAATTAATTCATGTGTGACTGCCAATAACAAACACATTTTCACTGCATTAGTAACTACACAGTTACATTTAAATAAAAGAAGATGCAGTATAACATCAGATACTCTCATTGTGGACTTGAACACAGACGCTACTGTCCTGCACAATGGTGAAACAAAAAGGTTTTACAGTATTTTTGCAGCTTTATCTCTTAATTTTACGGAAAAATACCAGCAGCTGTGGTTGCCAGTAATCTACTGTTTTTAACATTTTACATTTGTGAATTCAATGTACAGAATATTTCTGTTAAAAATACATTTCACAGTCTGTATTTTACATTGAACAGATTTAAATCCCAGAGCAAAATTTTCACTAGTGTCCTCACTACAGAGGGTTGAACACCAAGGCAGTGATGAAGTTAATGAGATAATCATGTGTCTAATTAAAGAAGGATTGAGAATTATTGAAAAACAACTGTTAACAAGCAGAATCACTGAAGGGAAGAAAAACAAGACCAAATAACACAAATTACAGCCAAAACCAAAGATGAAATCAACTGAAAATGAAACTCTAAATAAAATAATATTAAAAGATTTTGTGAGTTTTTCAAAGACGATGACAAGTGGACTGAATGATGTTTAAATGAAACATTCAGGTAAAATTATAAAACAGCATGGGCATCACTTTAGACCCCTGTAATTTTTATTTAGCCCCCCTAAAAATTTTGCAATTAGATTATGAACTGTACACTACTAAATATATAATTAAATAAATATATATTGCTAATGAATCAAAGAAACGTTGACTTAAATTTTTTCTTTGCTTACTTTTGTTTAAAATTTGGGTAGGGTGGGTAATAGTACACCACCTATTTTTGGTCTACACCACTGCATTAGCCTCTCACAGCACATCACTAGTTTCTCACCGACCTCATCACTAGTCACTTACAGCACATCACTACTCTTACACATATGTTACTCTCACATGACATCACTATTGTTTCACAGACATCACTAGTCTCGCACAAACATCACGAGTATCTCACTCACATCACTAGTCTTTTACAGGACTTTAATGTTTTACAGACATCACTATTCACTTACAGACAGTACTATTTGCTCACAGGGCATCCCTTGTGTTTTAAGCTTTACCTGTTTTGCTGTGACAGGGCTAAAATGAGTTGCATGAACACTGCTGGTTGATTAAAAGATTATTCCAGTATTTAATCAAAAATTTGAATGATCAACTTCACTTGCAGTGGTTAAAATGATCATCCCTTTGGTCTTTATCTGGACAACCAGTTTTATTGTCAGTTCATTTTACTTTAGCTAAACAAACTAACACAGCTGGCTTCACAACAAACGTGGACGACAGAATTTGCACATCAGTGGCAAACATATTGCATATGGTTGCTTGCATTTACATTTCTGATTACATTCAAAATTCAGATGGAGGGCAGGAAGTGAAAAAAACTAAATGGAAGGCATAGGGTGCTTCTCAATTTACTTCCTCTAAAATATCCCTTAAATGCACTGTGAGGGTCAAGGAGGCTTCCTGAGGAGGCATGAGTGAGGAGACACAGGTGGATTTTTTGCGGAAGTGCTTTATTGATTACATGTGACACACGTATATATTCTCCTCCCCCTTCACATCCACGGCAATAGTCAGTCATATAAAACATTCTCATATCTTTTGTGAGTTTATTATTTGAGATGTAGAATGCACAGACAGCGGCTGCATAGAGAGACACTGCACGCTCTGCTGAAGATTGTGTGTATTTACATTGGTTTGACTGATAAATATGAATTTGTAGCAAAATTTAGTGGTGCCAAACAGCATTTCCCATTAACGCTAAAAACTGTGCATATAATAGATACATTTTAGCAAATAAAAAAACTTACAGGTTGTGGCTCACAAACCACAGCTTTGTTGGTTGGAAGAGTTTTTAACAGAACCCAGAACTGAACTGCGAGATTCTGGAAGCTCTCCTTTGTCAAATGCTAGCTATATCTTTTTTTGTAATTCTCTGGAACATAAATAAAATTTTACTGTAAGCACTTCTGTCTTTGTGTCATATCCTTTGAAAGCCCAAATGCAAAAACAAAACACTCTCTGGGGAAATAGCAGTTTTTGGACAGCATTTTAGCTTTCTCTGCTATAACTAGTGATGTGCGGATCGATACTAAAATATCGATATCTCCGATACCAGCTTTGTACGTTTTAGAATCGATTATCTTATAAAAATAGATATTTTAATAATTTGGATTGAATATGTATTTTATTGCAAATAGAAATACAACGGAAAGTAACCACAATTACCCTAGTTTATCTGAATAATGCCAACTTTGTCAGAACTACTTGTTCTTCCGCCTGCCAAGTCATATGCGTAATATGGCACTGTACAACTGCAGAGCACCCTAGCTAGCCACTCAGTCCGCTGGCACATGTTGTTCAGTCACGCTGTCATTGGATATGGGTGACCGCAAGCAAAGAATGTGTGGAGCTACTTCACTTCCATAAACTCAAACAATGTGGTTTGTGACATGTGTAACAAAACAGTGAGGTACTGTGGTAATACCACAAACCTAATCGAAAATCTACATATAAATCACAAGATAGAATATGACAACGTCATGATTAGGCGATTAGAAGAGGAGGAAAGTAGAGGCACAGGTGTTGCTAGGGCAAGACAGACATCGCTTTCAGAGTCCTTAGATAGGCACTATCCAGGTACAGAGGGAGAAAATGTGGCGATGTGGCTGTATTTTAGAGGCTTGGGTTTTTTGTGACAATGATAAAACAACGGAAAAAGTTAAAAAACACATTCAGGGGAACCGGATTAACATATCACTAAACGTAGAAGTGGGAATGTTTTTTTAAGATGTTCAGGCAGACGTTTAAAGATATACATGCTAAAATGCTGTAAATAAATATGTAAGTTGGCTCTTTTTTGTATGATAAATCTTCATCAATAAACAATAAATAAGAATAACCCATGAAATGTCTCGTATTCAGTATGATGTGACATTTTTAAGTACACTACTTGTTACTTTAATTTCCCAAACAGTCATTTTTGGGCAGTATCGGATCGGTATCGCCGATACTTGCCTTCATTTTACTTGGTATCGGATCGGAGAGGAAACCAGTGGTATTGCACATCACTAGCTATAACATTACAGCACCTCTGGTCATGCCCCTTCACTGTGCAAGGTGTGTGCGCTTGGGAAATGTGTGTAACCGGAAGCCCTTGTGATCTCTCTCCCAACCCGCCTACCCCCACCCCCGGTTCAATTTTGTCCCTTAAAATTAGGCTAATGCTTTCATAGGGCTAGCCAGTGGCGCCCATAGAGTGAGGTGCATAATTATGTAGTTTTCCAGCGATCTGCAAAGGTTAACAGTAGATCATAACAGTAGTAATTAAATGACAATGCTTTAAGCTAAAGGAGGCAAGGATCATTTCTTTTGTCCTCACATCTTTTCCTTGCGTCCTTCCCACAAATCCTGAAGTAGTGAAGCAAAGACACAAGTAAGGGAGCAAGGAGAAGCAACGAGGATGTACAAATAAGAATTGAAAAACATTCATTCATTAATTTTCTTTGGCTTAGTCAATTTAGTCATGAGGGGTCGCCACTGTGGAATGAACAGGCAACTTATCCAGCATATGTTTTACAGAGAGGATGCCCTTCCAGCTGCAACCCAGTACTGGGAAACACTCATACACTATGGACAATTTAGTTTATAAATTCACCTATACCACATGTCTTTAAACTTGTGGGGGAAACCGGAGCACCCAGAGAAAACTCACGCCTACGGGAAAAACTAAATCTCCACACAGAAATACCAACTGACCCAGTCGGGACTTAAAGAGCTCCTATTACACATTGAAAAGGGTCATATTTCGGTTTTATGGATCTCCAACAACATACTGATATGTATGCATGGTCAAAAAACACGTTCATGGTCTTATAATATGCATTTATTTTTACCTAATTATCCTAGCGACTCCCATATGAATCGTTCAGCGATTCATTTGTTCCCAAACTCCTGCTTAGCGCGAAGCTAATCTGCGATGATTGGACCGATGACAGCCTGTTACTATTGGTCGACAGCGTTCAGCGCGAGACAGTAAAATGCCCAGCGCAGTTTATCAAGCTCCCAGGTCGCCAACATTGGTAAAGGATCCAATCGCAGCGGACGCCCGAAACACACTTCAAAGTAAACTTACTAACACCACAGTAAACAGTACCCGGTTCTCAACAGTGTTATTCAGACACCTCAGTGCCGAAAGCAGTGCAGTTAAACACAAGCATATTGCTGTTGTTAAGTATGACACACATTCAGTTTTAATCCACACAGCAGCAAAAGCTGAACTATTCTGAACCTTGACCGCTGCATGTGTGCAGGATCAGCTAGCGGTGGCCATAGCAACGACAAATGGCAGTGGAACGAGCTCACAAAAGCATTTAAATCTGTAAACAAAGCAGCATGCGTCGTGTTTACAACATTGCATTAGACGCGATATGAAAATATAAAGAGTTAACCTGATACAGTACACGCGGTTACTAGTAACAAAACATGTAGATCATTTCTATTTGCAATCATTGCTGTGGCACCTCGTCCGTGAACTGTTATATGTTCTAACGGCTTACCTGTCTGCTGTTCTAAACGATCACAACCCCAGCCGGGATGTTGTAGCATCCTCTGTCTTCTGACGAGCTATCTCTGCGGGCTCCCGCTCTCCATTCGCAAGCCTTTTCAGTGCTGCTCACCAGCTCGAAGCCCAGCATTCAGCAGCCTGCCGGTGTACCTAATAATTTGTCCTTATTTTGCCTGCACCCCTGGTGTCTTGTCTGTCCATTACAAGATGAAGGCAAAAACTAATGCATGAGCTGTGTAGTGATAGATCGCCCATTGTAAGCATGCAGATTTCTGAACGACTCCTTTCCCTCACACTTCCAATAATATCCAGGTAAACACCGTCTTCATGAGCGTCTTGCTGCTGTGTTAGTGGGCGGGGCTGCAGGTTTGAATTTTGCCGGGTCTGAAGACTCGTTATCAAGACGATTCATTTAAACGACTATGAGTCGACTCTTTTATAGATGAATCAATAGTTTTAAAAACTGTCCACTTTCAGATTTAAGCTTTAGCTGGATATTTCACTTCACTAAGAGCTGTGTTACACACTACATGGAAGGTCATTTTCAAAAACCCATAATAGGGGCTCTTTAAACCTGCAACCTTTTTGCAGTGAGGCAACAGTGCTAACCACTGAGCCACCATGTCACCTGAATTGAGAAGCACTTTAATATTATATTATATATCATTGTGTTTTAAAGCATACTAGAGTTAATTTCTTGATTTGAATTGTAGTAATGATATGGTTGCTGTGGTACAACACAACTGTAGTAAAAAACAAATTATATATTAGGCTACAGTTTTCTACACTAATTATACACCATCAAAATACATCACAGTTTACACTAACTTTACAGTATTTGTTTTATCAGTTTACTATACAAAACTGTGGAAACATATAGTCTGCATTATTATTATCATCTTCTTTTTTTGTGGACAGATAAACAGTGCTTCATAATAACAACAGTCTAGATTTTCTCACAAGAGTAGCATTTATGTTTTGTTCAGTAGATGAACTAAACCAGCAACAAACATTCAACACTGCTGGGCATCACAGTGTTAAGGTTGTTTATTCTGCTGAAACTGTAAAGACATGCATTATTGCAGTTGTTGGCAAAAATACACACCCCATTTAGTCAAGTATAAGTACAGATACTCGTGCTTAAAATGACTCTGGTAAAAGTTGAAGTATCATTTACACTTTCTTACTTAAGTAAAAGTAAAGAAGTACAGCCTTAAACATGTACTTGAGTAAAAAGGTATCCATTACTAGTTTCACACTAACTAGACCTTAAATCATATTGAAACATTTATAAAAAAATAACTTGCCTTTTAAATTTAGATTTCTTGCTAAAAATGTATTCTTTAGGTCTTGTAGGGCCTCACACAATTATTAATTAATACACAATTATGTAGGGCATTAACTTTAAATAAGCACAAAAATGATTATAACAGAATTTAAAGCAGCTTAAAAAAAAGAATTGACTCATTTAAACTGAACAAACAGGACAGCACGGTGGCTCAGTGGTTAGCACTGTTGCCTTACAGCAAGAAGGTTGCTGGTTCGAGTCCCAGCTGTGTGGAGTTTGCATGTTCTCCTAGTGTTTGTGTGGGTTTCCTCTAGGTGCACCAAATCATCAATTCAACCTTTACTGTTTCTTGGGCAGGGTTATCTATCATTGTACATGATTAGCCGATCAAACATAATTAGCTGATCATACACCAGTTCAGTAATGGATCTGGAGATGTACTTGCACTCCTGTGCTGTGATGAAATCCCTCTGTGGAACTGGATTCTCATGTGAATTCTCTAGTGGTTGGTTTGTCACTAAAGTGACATATCTGAGGCTGCTGATGGAGCAAAATCTGGTAGTTCAAGTTTGGGGCTGCAAAAGACTAGTCGTGTTGGCTGGTTTTGGAGTGATAGGTTTTTAACCATTAATGTTTCAAGTCACTAATAGAGCTGGATCAATAAGTTATTGTACGTGGATCTGTGTGACTATCACATGCACATGCGTTGGTATGATTCACTCACATGAGCCATGGTGCTTAGAAGTGTAGTTTTAAGCATGCATTAATCATGTGAACATGATACATTTTACATTTCTATAATTAAAAGAAATGAAAGGGAAAGAGTTACACACGTTCATCCAAAAAAAAAAAAAATAGATACACGCAATTGTACATTTGTCATAAATAAAATCATAAAGGATAATTGTTTACAGTGGTGTAAGTTTTACATGATTTTTAAAAACATGCTTCAAGTAATTGTGTAATATACAAGAGTCACAAGTCTTGTGTGATGGAAATGGAAATAACTTAATATTCAGGAGTTTTTAATTTTACTAAAATATTCTAAGCAAAAGATGCATGATTTTTCCTGTTTTAATTACTGAGCCATAAAATCCTTTTTACAGTGTACTATCCCACACAAAAATCCCTGACAACACACATAATCAGAAGGAGTGAGCCGGTTTCAGCACAATGGAAGGGCTCTTGGTTTTCTGTCTGGTCTCAGGCAGAGTCAAACGAGCCCTTATTAGCAGTCATTGTACTAGTTGAGCTGTCCTCATAGGTGGCTGTGGGCCGTTTGATCCCATCCTCGATTTCAAAGACACGGCAACCCGATCCAGGCTGATGAGATGGATAGAGCAAGAGGTAGATCAGTTCATGCCTGCAGAAGCTCTCTCAACCCGCCGGGCCAATCCAGAGAGGACCAGACAAACCTACATAGACAGGGTTGTCAAGTACACATATAATATGTCACTTTGGGCTTCTATTTTAAAGTTGCACTAAAAAAGGACGTGAAGATTTTTTTTTTATGTTTTTTTAACATCTCCATTTCCTGCTCATTTTTTCTACTGAAAAAAAAAACTAACAGAAGAAACCATCATATACATTGTAATGTGTTCCACTACAAATACCATTAAAAATTATGAGCCATCAAATCTTGATAATCAAAACCAGTACATTTAAAAGATTTTTTTGTGCATTTTGGGAATTTTGTTTTAGGATTTATTGGATTGCCACCAATAGAAGGCAAAAAAATTACCAGTTGACAAACAAAGTATCTGTTATGATCACCAACAATACAGCAGCTGCAGATCGCTGGTAAACACACAGTTCAATAAAGAACTATAAATTTGCAGCTATATGAACTACAAATCCTGCCATACAGCGTTCACTCACACCTGTTCCTCATTCCGTTGATTACACACACTCACACACATCAGTGCTGAGTCTTGTTTTACTGTTTGTGAACATTACACTGCATTTTCCTTGCCTTTCATGTTTTTTAACCTTGCTTTTGTTTTGTTTTGTTTGATTTACCCTGTCTGCTGCCTGCCTTTTGACCACCTGTTATATGACCACGACTATGTAATTGCCCGTATACATCTGTTTGCTCCTGTGTTGACTCTTGCTTGCCTGACCATGCTGTTTAAACCTGCATTTGGATCCTCACTCCTTTGTCCAGTGTAACTTTACATTATAGAAGACTCAGCCACAAACATGGATCCAGCGGGTATCAAGATCATGCGTCTCCGTCAGGAAGCCTGGTCTTTTGAGCAGTATGTGTAGGACTTTATTCAGGTAGCCCATTTAACCCCTTATGAGTGACATATGATCTTTTTTTTGTGGTGGGCTATCTGAACCACTCTACTCCACAATGCCAATACACAAACCCAGCTGAACATTAGAGCTGTTCACTGTTCCTGCCAAAGTTCTTGTTATTCCTGTTACTGAAATGCCATCACCTGAGCCACCATAATGGCCACCACCACCTGAGTTGCCAGAGCTGCTGCCACCACCAGAGCTGTTGCTGCCAGATCCTCTGTTGCTGCCAGATCTTCCAGATTCTCCAGAGTTGCCAGATCTCCTTCCTGAGTCCCCAGAGAGGGCACCAGATCCTCTTAAACCTTCCGAATGGCCAGTGATGCCAGATCCTCCTGAATTCCCCAAATATCCATAAGGGCCAGATTATCCAGAATTCCTCAAATGGCCAGGGACGCCAGATCCTCCTGAATTCCCTGAATGGCCATGAGGGCCACATCCTTCAGAATTCCCCAAATGGCCAGGGGTGCCAGATCCTCCCGAATTCCCCAAATGGCCAGAGGGCACCAGATCCTCCCAAATTCCACGAATGGTCGCCAGAGCCACCATCTGAGTCCTACGAATGGCCAGAGCTGCCACCTGAGTCCCACTAATGGCCAGAGCCTGCCCCTGAGTCCCATGTATGGCCAGAGCCGCCATAGATCACTGGAGAACTAAAAATCTGCCAGCAAAATAACTACAAGATCCAGTCATGCACCACTCACACACCTGGCCGAGATCCTGTCTTATTGCAAACACTCACAGCTGAAGCCACTTATGAACTGATTACATGGACTATATAGTCAGCACACAAACACACAGAAGTTGCTAAGTCTTGTTATACTGTTTGTGAACATTACAATGCGTTTTCCTTGCCTTGCCTTCCATGTTTTTTAATCTTCCTTTTGTCTTGTTTGTTTTACCTTGCCTGCTGCCTGCCTTTTGACTATCCGCCTGTTATATGACCACAACTATGGAATTGCCCGTATACATCTGTTTGCTCCTGTGTTGACTCTTGCTTGCCTGGACATGCAATTGCCCGTATACATCCGTTTGCTCCTGTGTTGACTCTTGCTTGCCTGGACATGCTGTTTAATAAACCTGCATTTGGATACACACTTCTTTGTCCTTCTTCTATAAGTCACATTTTTATTAATATTTTATAGATTTGTAATGCATTATTTGTTTCAGCCTATATATATATTGGTTTATAACAAATATTTGGCCGTGTTTTGTAAAATATTTCTCATGCTTTTTCACTACTAATTTGTTTAGTTTTTAGTTAGTTGATCAGTAAAATAACTTAGTTTTTTCCTGTCAAACTCATTTTAATTTAACATGTTGCATTCATTAAAAATACATAACGCATAATAAGTAATGATAATAAGTAAGCTTATATTAATGTGTTTTTTTTGAGCTTCGGTTGTGTCTGTCTTGTGAGAGTTGGCAACACTCTCCACAGCCTCTGCTTTGCCCGAGTGCAACATGTAATACCTGGATCTCATTTCATGGATCTGTGAAAGAGATAGATGATATCTAAAAAAGGGAAAGCCCCTATTTTCCAAGTGATCTTTTTTTTTCTGTGCCCATTCATTCTGCCTGTTGTATCTAGTATCCTTTCATCTTTTTTCGTAATTAATTGGCTGGTTAATCTCTGGTTGTCTGATTTTCACACAACACAAGCTTAATAACTAAACAGTTTTTTATTATTATTAAAAAAAATCTCAGGAAGCTGCTTTTCTAGGAAAGCCTAAAGAGCTTTTGAGTCACAAACACCTGTGAACTTCTGGAGTGAGTATATGTTTATGCAGCAGTGATCATTAAGGATATATAATTCAAAATATTTACAGTTTAACAACATTAAAAATTAAAGGTAATTATATCAATCATAAGCAACCAGTTGCAATCATGACCTTAGTTAGGCTTTTTGAATATTTGTGCAGTTGAAAATGTAGCTGCATATTAAGGTAAATGGACTGCAGGGAATTAAATAAAATATTTTTTCTCTTAAACAAGAAGATGGATATATCTATTCTGAAAGTCCATTTATCTACAAAGATTTCCCAGTATTTCTCTGTTGCAATCAGGATATCACAATAATTAACCTTCAAAATTAAAATTATCCTTATAAAGAAACTGCATGTTGCAATCTAAACGACTAAAAGCCTCAAAAGTACATTATGTTGCCCAACAGCTGCAATATTTGTCAAACTGTAGTGGGTTTATTCCTTTGTCAATTGGTGAAGTAATACACAAGGGTGAAGAAGCTGTATGGGTGCTGTTATTGCAGAACCTTGCATAGCTATCAGCCAATCAGATTTGAGAACCAACAGAACCATTGTATAACAAAATACAAGTGGTATGAAACTGATAATAATCAAACAACCCTTGTATATTTAAAAATTATAGCTATAGATATATTTTAACGTTTAAATCAGCCACAAAACCACAAGTGGCTAGATGAGAGCCCTGGTCTAGACTAAAGAGAAAATCTGGACATTACTCAGACAGGAACATGAAAACAATAACAGACTGATAACCAGCAGTAAAACACAGACTGTTTATATAGCCCGCAAAAAATGCATCAGCTGAAACCCTCTGATTAGGTCAACTGATCAGAAAGCATCCTACCATGAAAAGGTAAACAGATACACCCACCTACGCACACCACAAAATATACGTCATAACACATAACATACAGAAAGAACACACAGACCCACAAACCATGACGATGTGTGTGTGAGTGTCACAAGGTTTAATTCTGGCGCCTCTCCTGTTCAACCTAAATGATCCCACTGAGCCAAATAATGAGAAAGAACCAAATCTCAAATGGCTTGTGGCTCCCCCGCTCTGTCCCAATAGGCGCCCCAGCGAGGCGTGACGCGCTGTAGGTCCGGGCCTGGGATTCGCCTTCTAGGAGCCGGAGTGGGCGGTCCCCTCGACCTGGGCCTGGGAGCGGGAGGAAAGAGAGAAAGAGGAGGGATGGGGGAGAGAGAGAGAGAGGGAGGTTACTTCGCCGACCCTGGACCTCGCTACCAGGTGATCCTCCATCAGCTGGATGGCCTTTTCCAGGTCGGCTGGCCAATGGCACTGGACCCACTCCGATGTTCGGGAGGGAAGGCGGGCGATAAACTGCTCCAGCACCACGGCATCTATGACCTGGGCGATGGTTCGGTCATCCTGTACCAGCCATCTGCGGCAGGCGTCACGGAGCTGCTGGGCAAATACGGAGAGCTGGCCGCTTTCTTGAAGGATTGCTCGCTACAGGTGAGCATAGTCCAGGAGATCCTCGGCCGGTAGCTGCTGTGCAGCGGCCTGGGCTTCGCCTGACAGCAGCGGGATGACTCTCACTGGCCAATCGGCCCGCTGCCACTCATATGCCTCCACCATTTTTTCAAACAGATCTAGGAATACCTCCGGATCGTCTAGTGGCCCCATTTTGTGTAACGTAATGGGAGGGTGAGTGGCCGATGTTGCTGCGCGCTGGATCTCCTGCTCCAGCAAGCCCCGGACAAGCTCGCGGTCCTCACACTGGGCCTCCACCAGGACACAAAAGCGCTCCTCCTGCTCGGCCCTTATGTCCAGAATCTCCTGGTGCTGTTCACAGTGGAGAACCGCGAGCGCCTGGATCACCCCCGCAAACGGACTGGTCGTCGGAGTGGTCATCTTTGCAGCAAGGTCTCTTCTTCTTACGGGTTTTGGCACCACTGTAGAAAGGTTCTTTGTTGTGGGAAGAAGAAGACAGAGTCGGCGATAACGTAAGTGTAAGTTTTATTTTTAAGGTATAGTATCGCTTGTGTTCTGCTGAGTGTGCAGTTGCTCAGCTCTCTCTCTCGACTGGTCTCTCCCGCTCCCTTAAGACGGTGTCTCTCCGGCCCAATCACAAGAGAAAACAGGTGTTATTAATTATTTCTGATTGGGCCACTGACCAGCCGCCGGTGTCTCCACTCGCTATCCCATCTTTCTAGGTGTTCGGCCACGCTCTCTCCACCACAATGATGTTCACTCTCCTTTGCCTTATTATTTGCTTGTTTTTATTCATTAATTTTCTTTTTGGTTTAGTCCCTTTATTAATCTGGGGTCACCACAGCGGAATGAACCGCCGAATTATCCAGCATGTGTTTTACACAGCGGATGCCCTTCCAGCTGCAACCCATCTCTGGGAATTTATAGTTTTTAGTAGTTATAAAATAGTTTTTTTGTTTTTTTTAAATGGTAATATCATCTAAACTTGCAAAACTTTCAGGTATTACACTTCCGGTGCTAGGCTGCAGCACTGAATAAATAAAGGCATAAAGACAGATGATGAAAGACAGAGTATAATAACAACTAGACAGAGGATCCAATTGCAAGTATTTAATAAAAAAATAGGAGTAGGCGGATTAATGGCTGTAAAAAAAAACGGGCTTCAATTTAGAAACATGAAATACGGGATGAATTCTCCAGTACGCTGGAGGAAGTTTGAGGCGGACTGCCACCGGACTAATGATTTTGATGACAGAAAATGGGCCAATGAATTTGGGTGCAAGTTTATTACATATGATGCCGAGAGGGATATTTCTAGATGAAAGCCACACTTTTTGACCGAAGACGTAAACAGGAGGCTTAGACCGGTGGCGATCGGCTTTAGCCTTGGTGCGCAAACCAACTTGAAGAAGGGTCTGTCTGGCCCTGTTCCAAGTGCGTTGTCACCTCTGGACAAAGGCATGGGCGGAGGGAACCGCGACTTCAGATTCCAGACTTGGAAAAGCAGGTGGCTGGTACCCTAGACTACACTCAAATGGAGAGAGGCCCGTGGCAGACATTGGTAATGAGTTATGTGCGTACTCCACCCATGAGAGCTGCTGGCTCCAGGAGGAAGGATTCTGAGACACTAAACATAACATACATTCAAGATCTTGGAAACCAGAAGAAAGACTAACAGTCGCCCCAGTAAATGACAAAACTCCCTCCAAAATTTAGAGATGAACTAAGGCCCTCTGTCAGAAACGACATCTGTCGGGAGGCCATGGATACGAAAGACATGATCAATGACAGCAGCCGCTGTCTTTCTGGCTGATGGTATTTGGCCAGAGAGATAAAGTGAGTGGCTTTCGAAAACCGGTCCACTACGGTCAAAATCACCATATTCCCATTGGAGGGGGGGGGAGACCCATGACAAAATCTAGTGCAATATGAGACCAGGGTCTTGACAACATTGACAGGGGCTGAAGGAGTCCAGCGGGGGGACGGAAGAGTGACCCCAACGGATGACATCAGATTCCTCTGGCACAAATAAACAACTTGGTGGGCATCCAGGAGGAGGCGTTACCCCTTTTAAGGCCATGCGGACCCTCGACTCAATCTCCCAGGTGACAGCAGAGATAAAAAGTCTGCGTGGCACGGTGGATTCAGGAGATGATGCATGTTCAGAGTGATCAAAAATTCAAGACAGTGCATCAGGCTTAACATTCTTAGAACCTGGTCGGTACAAGATGGAAAAATCAAAACATCCGCAAAATAAAGCCCACCATGCCTGCCTAGAGTTCAATCTTTTGGCAGCTCTCTATTACCAATATCATAATTTCGTTCTGCATTGTTTAGACGATGTAAATAAAACGAGCAGGGATGCATCTTGCTGTCCGAGGAAGAACGCTGGGACAGGATAGCACCGACCCCCACCGCTGATGCATCAACCTCCACCACAAACTGCCGTGATGGATCAGGGGCAATGAGAATGGGAGCTGAAACAAAGCAGCTTTTCAGTCGGTCAAACGCAACTTGCCCTGCATTGGACCACCTGAACAGAGTCTTGATGGAGGTTAAGGCAGTTAGAGGCGCGGCGAGCTGGCTGAAGTTGCGAATGAAATGGCTGTAAAAATTGGCAAACCCAAGAAACCTCTGCAGGGCCTTGCACGAGTCTGGGTTGGCCTATCTTCCACAGCCTGAACATTCTCTGGATCCATGCGCATCCCCTCGACCGACACAATATGTCCCAGAAAAGGAATAGACTGTGCATGAAATACGCATTTCTCTGCCTTGACATAAAGCCCATTCTCTAGCAGCCTCTGAAGCACCCACCTGACGTGTTGAATATGTTCCTGGAGAGAATGGGAAAATACATTCAATGGATGGAAACATTCAGCACTCGGTAGTCTATACAAGGACGAAGGGAGCCATCTTTCTTTTTTCACAAAAAAACCCCCGCCCCTGCTGGTGATGAAGGAGGCCGGATGATCTTAGCTGCTAGAGAATCAGAAATATATTTCTCCATGATCTCCCTCTCTGGAGCGGAGAGCGAATAATGTTTGCCTTTAGGCGAAGACGTACTTGATGATGCGGAGCAAGAGAAGCAGCTTGAGACTTACTGAACTCTCTCTTTAGGTTGAGGTACTCACTGGGCACGTTTGACAGATTCATGTGTTCCTCCTGAAAAACAGAACAAGACACAGAGGAACAGGCAGACAACAAACACGTAGCATGACAGCTCTCACTTCTAGAAGTTATTGATTCCTGCCTCCAATTAATATGTGGATTGTGCATTACCAGCCAAGGATGCCCAAGGACCACTGGAGTGACAGGAGCATCTGTTAAAAAAAAATAATATTTTCAGAGTGGTTACCAGAGGTGATCAGTCTTATAGGACCAGTGGAATGAGTAATGGAAGGGAGAGAGAAACCATTTAGGTCATGAGCATATAGGTTGGGAAAGAGAAATCACAATAAGTTGAAGTCTTTGAACTAAAGCAGAGTCAATAAAATTTCCTTCTGCACCAGAGTCAATAAGTGCTTTAGTCATAAAATTCCCAGATGACCACTCCAACTTAACCTTCAGAAGAGTGACCGCAAGAGAGGATTTGTCCAAAGATACCCCACCCGTCAGTAACCTCTTACCTACTGACGGGCTCTGGCTTTTACGGAACAATGAGCCGCGATATGATTCGCACCCCCGCATTACATACACAGGCCCTCGCTGCGGCGTCTGCGCTTCTCCTCCAGCGACAGCCTAGAGCGGCCCATCTGCATGGGTTCAGGTTCAGAGAGGGCCATGTCCACCAGCCCCGGAAATACAGTGACGGCCGGAAGAGGGGAATTCTCCAGAGTGTGTGTGTCGTGTGTGTCTCTTACGGAGCTGTAGACGAGAATCCACACGAATGGCTAAATCAATGAGCTCATCCAGGGTTTTAGGAAGATGCAAAGCAAAGATCTCGTCTTTTATACGGTCTGCCAACCCATGGAGAAAGACGTCCCACTGCGCCTGAGCGTTCCACTCACTCTCTGCCGCCAGGGTACGGAACTCAATAGAGTAGTCAGCAACATTCCGATGTCCCTGCTGCAACTCTGTGAGCATCCGGGCTGCCTCTCTGCCCACCATGGCTCGATCGAACACCTTTTTGATCTCTTCCGAAAAGGCTTTGAACAAAGAGCAAGATTGGAGTTTCTTCTCTCATACAGCGGTTTCCGATAGCGCTGCTATCCCAGTGAAAAGCGTAATGACAAACGCCACTTTCAATTTCTCTGAGGAAAACGAGGAGGGCTGAAGGAAAAGGACAGCGAGTACTTTGCTAAAAAGGCATGACACAACTCAGGTTCTCCGCAGTAGAAGGCCAGAGGTGGAAGCTGGGCTCGGGAGATCTAACAGGTTGATCAGGCACCGACACAAAAGGTGGAATAATGTTAGCTGCAACAGGCTGCTGGACAACGGCAGTGTGAAGATGCTGCAACTGTGTGGTGAGTTCAGACACCTGTGTGACCAGTGCCTGGATAGCACAACTGGTGGTGGTCATCTGTTCATCTTGTCTGTCCATGCTTGTGAAACAAACTCAGCCTGGCCCAGGATACTCGCTGGATCCATGATTGATCAGTCCGTTCTGTTACGACACTAGACAGAGAGGATCCAATTGCAAGTATTTAATGAAAAAATGAAAAATATGTATCAAAGGATACAACTGGATGTTCCGGAGACAAAGAAATGATCAAAACAAAAGGAAGCCTACTGGCCACAAAGAAGACGTCAGCCGACAAACAAACTCCGAAGAATCCTGAAAACAACAGACAGGAACAAGGACAACAACGGACTGATAACCAGCAGTAACCACAGGCTGAATTGTATAGCCAGTGAAACAGGGATCAGCTGGAGGATGATGAAGTCAGCTGATTCAAGAGCACGACGTCAACACAAAAAGGGAAACAAGCACACACCCTCACACGCTACAACACACAAGGCATGACACGTAACATACAGAAGGAACACACAAACCCATAAACGTGACACTGTGGTCGTGCTGTGCATGCATTCAAAGTGATTTCATAATATTGCATATTGTCAGCAGCTTTCTCATACACAAATATTATAGGACTGCACAATATCATTATATACACAGCAGCCTACAGTATATCCCACAGACATGGGGAAATCTGTAATTATTAGGTAGGTCTATAATTACATCCCTGAAGGATGTCCGTAATGAAGTGGTTACTGCTCGTTATTATGCACAATGATGAACAAAGAAGGCACAAAGCATCTGGTTGCTTTGATGACGATGAACCTCACTGAGACATTTTTCTTATTGATCATCTCAGCTCTCAAGGGTGTTACATCACCATCCTTATAAAAAGCTACCTACCCAAGGCCACCTACTGAGTTCATTAGTTTTTCGCAGCGAGACATCACAGGAGAAGATGCAGAACTAAATCTTCTCAAACTACAACCTAAGCTGTGCCAGGCTCCGGCCTTCAAAGGTCCTCGGACTCAAACTGGTTCTTTCTCTCATCAACTAACTTCAGCAAAGATCAACTGGAGCCTCAACAAACTGCATCAGCACTCTTTTTCAAACAGCCAGATTGCAAGTATCAAACATAGTCTCTGTAACGAATACATTAAGTATCATATAAATCTTTTGCCAAAGGTTTAGAATTTTGAAAATGCTCTTACTGCCTTTTCCTATACCATCTGAATGTGTGTGTGTGTATGTTAGATTAGTTTAGCATTTAGATAAGTTAAGCATTTAGAGTAGTTTATAAAGCATTATTTGTATCTTACTTTAAGTTGTTCATTATTTGCTCATAACCAGGGCTTAAAAAATGAAATTAAAAAATCTGTTCGTTTTACTTCGAGAAGAATTGATATTTTAAAGTTTCTGTTCTTGCGTTTCTTAACATTTTTTTCTAGAAGAAAATACAGGTTTATTAAAGTTATTGTATGATGGTGCAAAAATGATACAATTGCAATTTTGTAACAAAAATCAAATAATCAAGTTTTATTAATGCCAACAATACAGACTAGGAATGTTACTCAATGATTGATTAATTGTTGATAACCCATTTAACCAATAGAGCTTATTTGGCCGATTAAGCATGGACATTACTGTAAAAGGATGTTGCTGTGAGACATGCATCCACAACTTTGCACATTACATAATCAAATGTGTTCAGTTTATGGATTCACTCTCTTGACATTGCATATTGGGGAATCAAAAATACATGCGCAGATCTTAAGCCTAGTTCACACTACAGGATTTTAAAAATCAGCAGATCGCTGTGCCATACAAACTACATGCCTTGATTTTGTGTCTTTTAATCACTGTGGTGTTCACACTACGCGACACCACATAAATTATCCACAATAGGGTGGTCACACACTACATGATCTGACAACAACTCGTTCTCCAACAGCCCAGTCAAGCTACCAAACCACAGCCAATGAAATTTTGAGGGAGGAGTCAGAAAAAGTTTAACACTATTGGCTGCTTGTGTGGCGATTACATCACTGACAGCGTTTCAAGCTTTCAAGGGAGCATTTAAAAACATCATCAGTCAGCTAATGCATCAGCGGATCAATCACTCATATGCAAGGTTCAAGTGGACAGATACACAGAGTTTTTAATTTTTGTAATTTAATAACTCTTTGAAAAAAAAACAGTTATTAACATATCTATAACACCCTGACATTTCCTAAATATCTGTATATGTCTTTCTAACACTGTTTTTTTTATTACAAAACAGTAAAGAACTGAGCATTTCTACCTTTAATTACCATATTAGTCAAAAGGACTGCATACATGTCTGCTACTCTTGCTGTTACTTTAAATATGCATGCATTTTTTGCCTTGCAACTTCCTGCTAAAATAAACATAACTTTCTGATAGCAAAAACATAAATTTACTTCAGATATATGTATTTCAAAACAGCATATTCTGTGCCGCGAAATAGCTCCTGTTTGAAAGTGAAAATGAAAGCGAGGCTCAGACCTTTGCGTGTCTAGTATCTTAATTACATTTTTATAAGCTGCATTACCAAAAAAGATAATATTTTTAGGGTAATGCTGTTATAAAATATGATGACAGGCATTTAAAGCTTAATTTTAATATCTCAATAGAAGCTTTGAATGTTAATATGATGTGAGAACGGTCAGAATAACCAGTATGGTAATTCTTATAGTTACAGAATTCTAGTTCCTTTGTTAATATAGCCTACTCCCGTGTCTGTGTTAACAGAATGAATCGTTGCCCATTCTGGCCAATCAGACGTTTCTGTTCAGCTCCTGAACACACAGCCATTCAGCTCATGTTGATATGCTCTCTCATTGGCTGCAGCTCGTCACTACATCTGACCGCACGTGGGGGTAAGAAACGTAACTTTATCTTTAGTAAATCTATGTTCTATTATTATTTGGCCAACAATAACAATATACACAGGATTTCACAAGCAAGGTAGCTAGACCATGTAACTGAGGCAGTAACTTAGAAACACATAAAAACATCGACAAGGATCTTAAAATGAAACAGGTTTATTAAGCTACACACACAGTAAACTACTCTACATACAACAGACAAACACAAAGATACACACACACACATGTTAAATGTGTTAAATGACTGAGGATGAACAACTAAATGTCCCAAACATCTCGCACATGCTAGGTTCTTAACAATGCAACCTGAGAAAACCACCAAGCAGAGAATCTGACTAGGATTTACTGTTAAACTCAATTAACACCAGTTTCAGCAAGGAGTGAAAAGTTGGTTTGTGTTTACTTGCGTTTTGATGACCAGTCACACTCATCAGCTGGTTGAGGGGAACCTCGGCGATTGGTTGCAGCGCGTTGACGTAATTGGCATGTCCTTTGTTGGAGAGGGATTTTTCTTCGTCTTCTGGAGCGTGGGACTCGTCCCGGTGACGGAGAGTTTGGCGTCAGCAAGCGGGAAGTTTGCACATTGGGATTCCTCCAGCGGCTTGCTCCTTGGCAGAATTACGAGACTTAGGAAGTCAGAGTTCAGCGAAGTTGAATGACTGACCGTACTGCTGGATGAGACCGCGTCTGAGTGTTCACGGGAAAGCAGTTATACGAGCAGGACAGGCTCAGACTAAGTTCATGCGAGTTGCGAACGTACACAGAAGCAGCATGGGCTCCTGTGAATGAGGTCTCGTTGCCGTGGTGATGTTACAGCGGACAGACGCAGGCCTTACGGGGTGATTCCTCTAAGAGCGGTGTCCGGCAGACATGTTGTAAAGGCGGGAAGCGTGCAATGCAAAGTTTGTGCTTAGGACCCCTTGTGAAACCAAGCGAAAGCCATAAAAGTTTGCAAGTTTGGGGTTTTATAGTGGGCAGGACTTAGGCCAGCCTACTCAATGATTGTCCAATAGCCGTGGCTACTGAGCGAGGCCATGCCTCTCTTCTCCCTGGTTGTCTACGCCCAAGGGAGGGGAAATTGGTGGTCACGCGTTGGGAATAAAACTTCACTTGCTGTTATCAAAAAGGCCGCACACCCGGAGATACACAAATGTCTGTCTTCCATTGGGTGTAGAATTCGATTATCACAGTCATGTAAATGGCAGATGGCTCAAATGCGCACGGATAGGCCATTAATTTGTAACTGGGGTTACAACATGTCTTTGTTTTAAAAAGGGGAAGAAGAGTGTGTATTGGAATTAAGCTTCGGGCGATACTTAAAGAGACGGAGGGGGGGCGCCATGTGGCCCTATGACTGCTGATTGTTAAATCTGCTTAGAAACATGGCTGAGTTCCTACACTGCTTATGTTTTGCACTGTCTACTTTTCTGCAATGACAATGCATATTTTCCACTTGTGGGACTTAGGCCCCGTTTACAGTAATATGTTTTCACTTTGTTTACGCCATCCGTTCACACTACAGTGGATTTTTTTGAGCAACTAAGATTTTTGAAAACGCTGAAGAGGCCGTTTTAGTTTTAAAACACTGCTGCTCCGTCCAGTGTGGATGGGGGAAAACAGAGACATCTGAAAACAGAGGCGTGGCTGCAGACTTTTGCCTCTCTGATTGGGGCTTTTTCCTCAATATTAAGTAGCTTACACAAAGTTGAGTCTTGCATCCTCTCCTTGTAAGTTTAGACTTCATTCCGTCCAGTGTGGATGGGGAAAATGGAGACATCTGAAAACGGAGGCGTGGCTGCAGACATTTGCCTCTCTGACTGGGGCTTTTTCATCAATATTAAGTAGCCTACACAAAGTTGAGTCTTGCATCCTCTCCTTGTAAGTTTAGACTTCAAGTTTGATATGGAATACAAACTCCTGAGGACACATCGGGTAAATCTTCAAAGGGAACACTGTACTTTATAACCTCATTCACATCACCCTGGCTACGTTGTTTCACTATCTTAACAATAAAATGAAAACATGATAAGGAACTGCCCATTTTCATTTTGGTATTAACAACTTAAACAACAAAAATGTTGAGGCGTCGTGTAGCTGCATATTTATGACCATCATCTTCACTGCATACATATTTATAACAAAACACATCTATATAGCCTATAACATAACTGCCTCTATTCATTTTTTTATAAAAATATAAAACTTACCCTGTCTCTTTTTCTGAATATCAGTTTTAATAATAAATAATGGTCATTATAAAAGTATAACGTCTAATAAGTTTATGCAATAAAGGCAAGCAATTAGTCAAATGTGTAGAAACAGTGTACGTGGTTACATAAATTAATATATTAACTTTGCGCTCAGCCAAAACACGTTACCTGAGAACAAGTAATAGATTAAAAAGACCAACGTCTGGGAATTATACTTGTCAACCCTCCCGTTTTTCCCGGGCTTCTCCCGTATTTTACAGTTCTATTCTGCTATCATCCCGTAAAGGTATTTTCCCGTGTTTCTCCCTTATTTTTTATCTTTCTCTGAAGGGTGGCAAATAAACATTAAAGAGCAGAGCCTCCCTATAACACAACCCATACTGCCGTACCACAAGGGTCCACCCCTTGCTCTTAAATGTGAGTCTGTTCTGTGCTGTCGCTTTGTTTAGGCATGAAAACACTTTAAAATAAATATAAAAATGGCAGGATTCCCTTTCCTTTTATTACAGGTGCTGTCTCCCCTTCATATGCAATCCTCGAAAACAGTCATATAGCGGTGCATGACTGTTGGCTGACATGCTCCATAGTGATAGAGGCTGATTCGCAAACAGATTCTGTACACAAAATTTGCAACAGAGTCTGGGTTTTGGGTGCGTGTTAAACAGACATATACACATAATTAATCATAACAATATCTAAAGATGTCGATCTTGGTGGGGGTTTTTTTTAAACTAATTTTGTCCTAAATGAGCATAAAAACTTAAGAAAACAATTGAAAGCTTTTTTTTATAACGTTAGATGTGTGCATTTTTGAAGTGACACCTGTTATTTAATGTAATCAAACAAAAAAAAATCTGAATAAATAAGAGATTCATTCATTGCTCTTTAATCAGAATGTGTCAGTTATACAGTGAAGAAATGGCTAAAGAGATTTGATAGCTTGATTTTATTTCCTTATAATAGCTATTAATTTTAATAAGCTGAACCGTTTGCTAATTTATTTGCTGCTAATGTACTCTATTTTTTCTTTAGTAAATAATAATAATAAAACATATTACTGACCATTTAAGTGTTTATTTACAATGAAACAGCTCCAAATTAACATATTTAGTCATTTGGGGATTTTTTTAAGGGGGGTCGGGGTAATCCCTTATTATGGTGGTTATATCCCTTATTTTCACATCCCAATGTTGACAGGTATGCTGGGAATATGTCGTTCGATATAGACAACAAGATGAATTATATCACGTTTAACAAATATAGTGAGATTAGATCCAGCGGTAGATCCTTGATGAACAGTCTGACATGTACAGCTCTCATATGGGTAGATGTGCTCAAAGCAGCTGCAGTGCATGCCAAAGTGTGCGTAGGGTCACGTGATGTGTGTTTTCAGTGGTGTAGTGTGGACGGAGAGTTGTTCAGAAACGCTGGGTAAAACCCCAGAGTGGATGCGAATCATTTTCATTCTAAAAAAAAGGTTTAAAATGTACAAGTGTAAACAGGGCCTAATAAAGACAGATCTGAGCTACTCAGAGTAAACAAATGCAAATGTACCAGGCCTCTCAGGTAATGAGTAGTTTGCGCAACAAAATCAGGAGCAGAATTGAGCTGAAGAAGTGTGAAAATCTAAGCAGGAGTGATTCACACATAAGGACTATCACCAAAAAATAAAAAAGTCAGCAATTCTTGTGTTAAGGTGCCATGAAACCCCCGTTTTCACACCTAGTTTGGAAAAAGTCAGAAAAGTGGGCGTGTCAGGGAAGGGAAAGAGGGAAGGATTTGCAAATATGAGAGTTTCCGTTTGGGCACGCAGACGCAGGGGAGAAAGAGTGACTGTTTACATGGACATCAGTAATCAAATTACTTGCCAAATTATTATTTAACTTTAACTGCAGTTTGGCACTTTCACTTTTTATTCAGAAACATTTCCTGCATGTCGCCCGTGACAAACGAGATATTGAAAGTGAGGAACTGCTGTAAGAGTGGAGTTTTAATGGTATGTTTGATACTGCACGGCGAATGGGAAAAAAAAAAATCCTCCGCATTTCTCTGTAACTTAGATGCACTCGGTAGGTAGTGTCAGAAAGCCATGTGTGTATAGACTATCCTGTCACAAAATGCTGCAAAAATCCTGCACGATGGGAACAGTTTGATTAAGGTGTTTACATTCGGAGAGCAGCATTTTCAGCAGATCTTTCAGTCTATAATATTGTACTATATATTGCAGTGTAACTCATTTTGACTATAGTATGTCTTTAAAAACTGAAAGAGCACTGCTGACGATACGAACTAACTTTGCCATCTGAATGAACAAACAAAGGGCACTGCTCTCACACACACACTTACCAAATCTGTAGCGACAGGACAATCAAACTGGAACTGTATCTTTTTTTAAAACGAGATGAGCGGCAAATCCCAATTTCATCATTTCCAGATGCGAAAAACTCTCAGATAAAAAATTTTCCTCACAAACGCATTCTGTGCACTGTAATCCACATGTCCAGCAGCGCTCTCATAGCAGGAAAATGCAAACAAAACCTTTGTTGCAGCACACTAATAAACACAGCACACTAATAAATGCAACACTGACGACCCATGTCTTCAAATTCTTGTTCTTTCACTTGTTTTGGCAACACAATATGACGTCTCTCTGTCGTCTGAACACTAACAGTAGGTAAAACAGTCTCCGAAGCTATCATGCATATTAATGAAGTTGCGCCGCATACACAATAGAGCGTGCTGATTGGTTTGAACAAAGTCTTTCTCATGAATTGATGTCGCACACTTAGAGACGTCATGATGTACTCGCAGGTACAGACAGCCACTCTCCACGCTGGATTTACACGCAAGTATCTCAAGACCGTGACGCAACTTAAAAAATTTGTTTCAAACCAGAAGAACGAAATTGCTCAAAATAATGCAAAAACAACAAATTATATGTGTCCTAATAGTGTTTATAACAGTGTGGGACACATATATGACTGTCAACAGCTCAAAAAATGTGTTTTGGTGACCCTTTAAAAAATGACAAAGCTTTTCTGTATTCAGCTACAAGGACATCTGACCAGATGCGGACTAGGGGTCCCTTAACAGTTAGCAGACTGTCAGAATTATCAGCTAATCCACTGTAAGTTCAACTTTCCTTTGTGCACACATGACTCTTTTTGCCAAGAATGTTCTTTAGAGCTTTTAAAACATCATCTCTCAAATCGTCTTTATTAACATGTTGTAATTCAGAAGTCACAGCACACTCAAAATGGTTGAATTCAGATTCTGTTGGAATTTAAGTCATTAGCTGGGTAACTTCTTTTAATGACATGTCATAGAGAAGCATTTGGCTAATCAGTGCTCTGCTAAACTGAAAAATTTGTGTGTGCTGAAGGTCAGCTTTGAGACAGTCTGTCTATTTCTTTAAGTCCTAATGTTCTTAAAACTGTATTTGAACAACAGAAGTGTTGTTATGAAAACTCCCAGTTCTCTCAGTACTTGTCCTAGCACCACAAACCTACACTGAACCTACAGGCACATCATACTGACTGGATGGAAATGTCTGTTTCAAAGACAGTTTTAAGTTAGTATAATTTTTATCAGACTGACTACCTAATTCAATGTCAGTTTTTGATTTTTTGAGGTTCAATTGTTTTGTTAATGAGATTATCCTAGCACAGAGTTCTTGTATTTGTCTCTCTAATTCCAATTTAGCCTGAGCTTGTTGTTTAGTTTGAGATAAACTGAATTTTCTGTAGCAGCAGGCCTTTCACATTATTTTTGTGAATGCATGCATCAAGCACTTTCTTGCATTTATCTAATGTCCAAACATTATCTGGGTCAATGCCAAAATTCTTTGTCAAATATAGGGTGCTTTCACACCTGTGAATCGATTTATTTGTTCCGAAACAGGGATTAAAATTGTTACATTGTTGCTTTTTGTTCTTGGTGCGGTTCGCTTTCACACAGCAAAGTTTCTAAACGGACCAAAATAAGTCACGTGTAAGTAAACGCTCCTCACAGTGGTCAGTTTCACAGTTTATTTTGCAGAGTCCCGCTTAGCTGTCGGGGGTGGTTTGGTGGTGTTTGACAGGGTGCGTGCGTCATGTCTGAAGAAGAGCGAGGAGGGATGATGTGGGGAGGGCTGATGAGAAGGGTGCGCATCGTATTTGAGGACCGGGAGGGAGACGCGCGATTCCCGGGAAATTATTACTCGTTTATGGGCATCCGGGATAGGGCTGTGTATTGGCAAGGGCCTCACGATACGATATATATCGCGATACATGGGTCACGATATGATATATCGCGATACAATAAATATTGTGATATATTGCAATAGTTTGTATTAGTATGCATGTCACATTATATTGACAACTTGATAAAGTCGGCAGACAAATTAAAATTCCAATTCCAATTTATTTTCCATCCATTCCAATTCATTAAAACTGCACAGTGTGATTGAACAGAGAACTATGTATATTGCAAGGCTTACAAATGGCATTTATTTTTTGTCTAATTCAGTACTCCCTGGTATAGCGTTTAGGGTTGGGCTATGTTGACCAATTTGGCATCGTACGATGTCTAATGTGAAACATGGCGATGGACCATGGCATCGTCGTCATAGGGGGAGGTGAACTAATTATTTATGAATAATTAATAAATTCATAACTAATTAATTATTTGTAGCCTACCATTTCAACTACCTGGCCCGCATGGCCTTTGTTTTACTCATAACCAAATCATAAATAAATAAATAAAGATAAGTTACACACAAATTACCACCTGTCAATCACTTTTTTCCACGAGACTCGATCTGGCATGACTAGGCAGTGAACATTGTCGTTATGGCGTCCACACATCTGCTTGGTAAAAAAGGTGCACAACCAACAGGAACTAACCAACAGTATCTAAGGTTTTCACTAAAATTACTTAGTAAAAGCTTGAAAGCGAAAGACTGAAGCAGTGTACTGACGCTGGGATACCTGAGAGAATCAAAAGACTGAAGAGTCGTTAGATAGAGACAAGATTAATTAAATATCACGTTTAACAACTAACTTATAGTGAGACGCGATCCAGCGTACATCCTTGATAAACTGTCCGTACTAATGACTGTATAAAATATAGAGTCCGTACACTTCTCCGGAGTTCAGACGAGCGCATGACAGTGTGTGTGTGTTCGGTCACGTGATGTGCGTTTTCAGCAGACGGAGGGCTGTTCAGAAATGCTTGGTGAAACGCCAGTTTGGATGTGGATCATTTTCGTTCTGAAATGCCATTTTAAAACTAAGCTGTATCAGTGTAAACGGGGCCTGAGTATGTGTTTTTCACGAGCGCGTTTGCCACGGGGGTGGTGCGGAGGATCGGTAATGCCGCATCATGATGTCTATAGGCCATCGGCGATAGCATCGTCTATCGACCCAACCCTAATAGCGTTTAAACCAAAGTGCAGCCACACGTCAGCTCTAAAAGCTGGAGGCACCTTTATATTTTATGCCATGCTCACTCTTGTTTACTTCTGATCCCGTACTACTTGGTGTTTTGTTGATCGCGAGTTAGGGACATCTACAGGAGCGGAGGAGGACGTCATTTGGCACAACTATCGTAAAAGAAACTATCGTGATAGTTAGATGTATCCATAATATTGCACAGCCCTAATCCGGGAGTCTCTGTGCATTTGCGGGAGACTCCCGGAACTTCCGGGAGATCTGGGATGTCTGGAATGACCTCCCGCCCTACTCATAATTCTTTCTTCATATAGCTGTAAGCCAAATTACATATCCATAAAACACTGTGATATAGCCGGGCTCTGATCGTATCGCTTTCTCACTACAATCGATCTGCTCCAGAGTTGTTTCAATCGAGCCGAGACCACCTCATTCAGGCAATCTCGGAGCGATTGCTTTGGCGCAGATCCGAGCGAGATTGCCCTGTTCACATATGCCAAACGAACCACATTAACTGGGCAAACGCACCAGGTTCTGGAACAAAAGTCTAGGTGTGAAAGTCTGACTTACTGTTATAAATGAGTCCATGTGCTGTCTTAGCAATGATTTGAATTCCTGATCTGACAACAAAGGAGTTGATAAACCACATATTTCAGTTGTGGGGATCAGTCTAGTATTCTTTCTGACTATTCTGTGAATTTATCAAAAAGTACAAAACGAAAACTTTTCTGATAAAAGTGTAGTAATGTCATCTCTGCCAAAACAGAGGGTAACAATATTAGCACATGGAGCATTGAGTCTCAGCAACTAGTGCCAGCTTTAGTTCCATGCAAAAGCAAAGCATGATGACACAGGAAGCCAGCGCCCTGTAAAATGAATTGTTTGCGCCTACAGTTCACAGACAAATACAACTGTCAAAATTGTAATGCAAGACCCTGTAATGAAATCAAGCTACTTGTCAAAACGCCAGTGATGGATGAGTGCAAACTTGCTTGTAAAAAAGAGGCACTTTATCTCCAATTTGTGAAAGAAAAAAAAGATTTATATTTGCTTGATTTAATATTAAAAATTTTAAGTTTAAAAATCCTGATCTTAAGTTTTATATACCGCCAAATAAACATATTAGTGCTTGTAGATTCCACCTTCACTTTGCATAATAAAGTACAGTATTTTGTTCCACACCTTGCATGTTGTGAAAATAGCCAGTTTTTTTCATGAGACTTTTGGTTTGTCTGTCAACAAATGTAGATTTGTACATTTGCGAACCCCTGTTTACGCACAGATGTGCCGTTTGTGCAAGAGTATGACAGCAGTAAAAACAAATGCTCAATCAATTAATTTTTTTATTTTTTTATCTTGAGTCAATATTGGAGTTACTTTTACATGCTAGAGGAAGATGCCACCATGGCTGAATATTTCTTTCACGTAATGTTGTTTTAAAACTATTTTAGTCACACATATCTTATGTAGATTTTGTTGTTTTACGAATAGGCTATATGCATGGAAGTGTTGTTCAGCTGTAGTACTTCTGAAATGAAGTTTTAAAGAATAAAGAAATAAAACTGCAGACAAGCGCTCTCGTGATGTCTTAATTTATTCTTCACTCAGTATGTATATCACACAGATTACTCAATACACAATACATTACATCATGAAGAACCAAATAGTTTGCTGTAGTAAATGTAGGGCTGGACAATAATTTGATATCAATATATATCGCAATAGATTTTTCTTCAATAACGGTGATATAATTTTTTAACCCATTTCCGGTATTTTGATATAAATTTGCATATATATATATATATTTTATTATATACATAAGATCTTATACATGTATCACTTGTCACTGAATGATTTTCAATGCTCAGCCATCAGAAAGAGCGTGATGTCACCTGCATGACATCACAGACACGCTGCCAGTGCTCAGCAGCGCAGTCTTTTACAGTCTATGGCAGCACAGCAGTTGGTTATGCTCCGTAACCGTCTGCACTGTCTGACCGTCTGACTTTAACTGTAGTTCGACCGTTTCACTTTAACTCATGAACATTTCATTTGTGCGCCGTGACAAACTCAGGTATTAGACGCAAATAATGAGTAAGGACTGGTGAGTGTTATGGAACTTAATAACGCACACCAAATGAGAAGAAAAAAAA
>CAIGQZ010032915.1:578993-605671 GCA_903798205.1 Danio tinwini | reverse complement strand
TTATCTGATAGCGGGCTATATCGCGCTAACCGCGAGGCTATATGCTAAACATGTACTCTCTAACATGCAAACTGATAGCATACACTCATATATAACTCTTTTAATACTAAACTGTTTATCTTCTCAACGAAAGTGTGCTTTGTGCATTTTTTATGTGTGCAAGTACCTGAAATGAAGTTTTAAATAATAAAGAAATAAAACACTGCAGACAAGCGCTCTCGTGATGTCTTCATTTACTCTTCACTCAGTATGTATGAAGAGCATCACGGGCGCGCTCGCTACTGGCGCGTGCAGTGACGTCACGACGTAGGTGCGGTGACAAAAATAACCTCAAAAACGCACATAACTTAAAGTGCAGATAAACTTATAGATATTTTAACACTATTAAAAAAATAACATCAAACGTTTTTATATAAATCTGAAGAAATAAATGTACAACAATATCTTGCATAAAATAAATGTATACAATCAGGTTAACACACAGCCACTGAAATCTTCAGGCAAAAGATTGATGTGGCTATTTTAAATTTCGTAAGATACATTTTACAGCAATGATAATGTAGATTTTAATTTAGTTTAACAACTAAACAAGCATATAGCACTATTCCTTCTAGCCTGCTTTACTAAGGTGCTTGCTGATTGGCATGTTGGAACAATATACCCTGGACACCAGTCGCTGTGCTGGTGAACCCAGTATCTTTGTGGATGTTTAGCAAATTTAAATACAGGTATGGCCTTCTTAGTAGTTTCAAGAAGGCACTTTAAACTATGAATGGCTCTTTCTGTGAGACCATTCAGCTGAGGATATTCAGTGATGTCACAAAAGTCACATGAACTTGTAAAGTCTCTAAAACCTGGCTTGTGAACTGTGTGCTATTATTGGTGATAAGCTTTTAGGGAATGCTGTGCACAGAGAAGTGCCTTTTCAGTTTGCTGATGTTTGTGTGGATATATTTCAAACCAGCCAGAGCATGAAGCTACCAGCACTAGGTACTGTTGGATATTCCAGTCAAATATGTCAGTGGCAACAAAATACCAAGGCAGTTCTGGGATTTCGTGTTGGTTCAATGGCTCTTTTTGTTGATGAGGCTTGATGAGAGCGTTGCATATGCTGCAGGACTGTACAAAATTGTCAATGTCAAGCAGAAATTATTACGCTGGCGCCAACGAAGATGGCCGCCTCCGTGTCGTGCTCTGCAGTTGTCTTTGTGTTTTTGTTAGTTCGTCCTGACTTCAGTCATATTCCTACAATTAGTTTCACCAGAGACGAATTGTTGGACATTCGGACGCATACACCACTAAATATTTTTCCAGATTTGGACCTATGCGATGTTTTGTTGGACATTGTAGTCGGCGGAGCCGCACTGCTGCTTAAACGCTTTCAGACACACAGACGAGGGAAGCGTGCAGGCGCTTTTAACCTGGCTGAGTGACACCATACCGGACAACGCGCTTCACCTACCGAGCTATCAGCTATTCAGAGCGGATTGCGACGAGGAATCGACGCGGAAATCGCGTGGTGGCGGGACGTGCTTTTACTTTAATGAAAGGTGGTGTACAGATGTAACAGTTTTAAAGAAGATGTGCTGTCCAGATCTAGAAGCACTGTTGATTAACTGTAAGCCTTTCTACTGCCCGCGCAAGTTCTGCTCGTTCATCCTCGTCAGTGTTTACATTCCTCCGCATGCGTGCCTGGCGATACAGAAACTAGCTGATCAGATCACGGTGATAGAGCAACAACACCCAGACTCTGTTTTAATTATTCTCAGGGATTTTAACAAAGCAAAACTATCCCGTGAACTGCCAAAATATAGACAGCATGTTACATGTCCCACAAGAGACAGTAACATATTGGATCACTGCTATACCACAATAAAGGATGCATACCGCTCTGTCAAACGAGCAGCTTTGGGGCACTTTGACCACTGTTTGATTCATCTCATACCAACCTACAGGCAGAAACCGAAAACAGCCAAACCTGTATTAAGATCTGTGAAAAGATGGACTAACAAAACAGAGCGGGATCTACAAGCCTGTTTCGATCTTACAGATTGGAGTGTCTTTGAAGCTGCTGCAAACGATTTGGATGAGCTCACAGAAACTGTAACATCTTATATCAGTTTCTGTAAAGACGTGTGCATTCCTACCAGGACACAACTCACATACAACAATGACAAACCATGGTTCACTGTAAAACTCAGACAGCTACGTCAGGCCAAGGAGGTTGCTTACAGGAATGGGGAGAGGGCCTTGTATAAGCAGACCAAATACACACTGGAAAGATGATCAGAGTCGCAAAAAGGAACTATTCTGCGAAACTAAGGAGTCAGTTCTCGTCCAGCGACTCAGCATCTGTGTGGAAAAGTTTGAAAACCATTACAAACTATAAAACACCATCCCCCAGCACTGTAGACAACCAACGACTTGCAAACGACCTGAATGAGTTTTACTGCTGGTTTGAGAAAACCCACCAAACCCACTCAGAACTGCTGTTTACATCACCATTAACACCTCCACCTCCCCCCGCCTCCCCCATACCTGCACTTCAGTTCAGTGTAGATGATGTGCGCCAGGTCTTCCAGAAACAGAGGAGGAAAAAAGCTCCAGGCCCAGATCTTATAACACCAGCCTGTTTAAAGTCCTGTGCTGACCAACTGGCCCCCATCTTCACCCTGATCTTCAACAGATCACTGGAGCTGTGTGAAGTGCCCTTCTGCTTCAAACGCTCCATCATCATTCCCATACCAAAGAAACCCAACCTCACAGGACTAAATGACTACAGACCAGTGGCGCTGACATCTGTGGTCATGAAGTCTTTTGAAAAACTGGTGCTGGCCCACTTGAAGGACATCACTGAACCCTCACTGGACTCTCTTCAGTTTGCCTACAGAGCAAACAGGTCTGTGGATGATGCAGTCAATATGGGACTGCATTATGTTCTGCAACACCTAGACAGACCAGGGACCTATGTGAGGATCTTGTTTGTTGACTTCAGCTCAGCTTTTAACACTACCATCCCAAAACTTCTCCTGCCCAAATTAACTGAGCTCTCCGTGCCCACCTCTGTCTGTCAGTGGATCAACAGCTTCCTAACGGACAGGCAGTAGCTGGTGAAGCTGGGAAAATTCTCATCCAATACCCGCACAATCAGCACTGGTGCCCCCCAGGGGTGTGTCCTCTCCCCACTGCTCTTCTCCCTGTACACGAATGACTGCACTTCGAAAGACTCCTCTGTCAAGCTCCTAAAGTTTGCAGACAACACCACACTTATCGGCCTCATTCAGGACGGTGACGAGTCTGCTTACAGACAGGAGGTTAAGGAGTTGGCTGTCTGGTGCAGTCACAACAACCTGGAGCTGAACACGCTCAAAACAGTGGAGATGATAGTGGACTTCAGGAGAAACCCCCCTGCTCTCCCCCCACTGAGCATCATGGACAGCATTGTGGCAGCAGTGGAGTCATTCAGGTTCCTGGGCACCACCATCTCTCAGGACCTGAAGTGGGACACTCACATTGACTCCATTGTCAAAAAAGCTCAACAGAGGCTGTACTTTCTTCGTCAGCTGAGGAAGTTCAACCTCCCAAAGGAGCTGCTGAAACAGTTCTACACCTCCATCATTGAATCAGTCATCTGCACCTCAATAACTGTCTGGTTTAGCTCAGCTACCAAATCCGACCGCCGAAGACTACGTCGAATAGTTTGGACTGCTGAGCGAATCATTGGTACAACCCTCCCTACTCTCCAAGAACTGTACTTATCCAGAGCGAGCAGAAGGGCTGCTAAAATCACTCTGGACCTCTCACACCCAGCACACTGCCTCTTTGAACTTTTACCTTCTGGTCGACGCTACAGAGCACTGCGCACCAGAACAGCCCGACACAGAAACAGTTTCTTCCCTCAGGCAATCCATCTCATAAACACTTGATGATGATAATAATTGTGGATCCAACATCACTACCTGCTATACACTTTTTTATGCACACATACACTTATTTAACAACACACTTTACATGCCAATTTGCACATAACAGCTGCACATATTATGTTGTATATAGTACTACACATGTACATACACTTGTCAATTTGTATATTGCATTCACTACTTTTTAAAATATATTTATTATCTGTTTTTTAGTCCTCTGTAATTCTGTTGCACTGTAGAAGCTCTGTCACGTAAACAAATTCCTCGTATGTGTGAACATACCTGGCAATAATGCTCTTTCTGATTCTGAAAACACCATCTCATGCTCTGTGTTTGGTCGCTTTGGCTCCTGCATGGCCTTTGTGGAAGATGTGTAGATATTTGCTCTGTAGGATGTGAGGAATTACAACTCTTGTTCCCTTTGTGATGAATCCATCCCCAATACTGAGCTCATCCCTAAATGGAAAGAATGGTTTTACACAGAACTTGCAGAAAGTCGTCTTTTTCAGTATGCTCTCTGAGCCATAACCGTAAATTGAACTTGTGCAGCATCAGTATCATGTGCTGGAGTCATGCTGGAGCAGTTTGTAGAAGTTTGTTCAAAAGGGGTTGATGGTCTATTTCCACCAAAACCGGTTTTACATAGATATAATCACAGAATTTTTGACAAGCGAAGACCACAGCCAAAATCTCTCTCATTTCTGAGTGTTTAACTGAAGGTGATGTTATCAACTCATATTATTCTGTATCAGGTAAAAAGGGCTGTAAACATAGAGATAAAAAACTGAACATACAGAAATAAAAAAAAAAGGCAGAGCTTCGAGATGCAAACTATTAATTATGAGGGGGAAAAGGTAGACTCAGAAATCCAGTAGCTCAGAATCCCAAGAATAATTGTGACATGTAAACTCAAGAATTCAGCACTGCAAGACACAAATCAAGATGCCAAGAAAAAATTTATATTTTTGAAATTATGTGAAAGGTAAAAACTAAGATGTAAACAAATTTTTCCTAAAGGAAAAAAAAGCGGAATTGTGAGATGTCAACAAATGATAAAAAAAATTGTGAAAATGTCAAAAAGTGAACCCAAATGTAAACAATCTTCCACAAAAACCACTGGAATACTCTAAAAAAATACATAACAACACTGTTAAAAATACAAGCGTCACAACTGAAAGCAACCACATTGTCCTAAAATGTATTTTAAAATAAAATGAAATTTTACTACCACAGTCTAAAAGGGGTTGCTGATAATCAGGCGTGGATGAGTTTTGTTATTTTTTTTACATTGCATTGTCACTGAAAGGAGCCTATAGAACCAAATATGTGACACAAAACACACGCCCACATATATACATTTTTCATAGCAGACTGACAGCAAGATATGTGTGGCTTTCAACATCTTCTCATTAGCCTCAGTAAATCTTTAAATATATATTGTCAAGCACAGTTTGCAGGTCCTGTGTGACTCATGCAACTACACACCAACCTGTTTGCAGTTTAAAGACTGGGTGGAAACAAACAATGCATATTTTTCCATTCAGCAGGCCGGAAGAATGTGACTTACTGTAAACGAGGCTAAAGGGCAGAAGTTGTCAGACGATGTGTTTGTAGTCAGAGCATGTGTCAGGCCCACTGGCCATTCATAAGTCATCACTTTTTATTTGTTTGGGCGGTCCATGCAGGGCAGCTGGTCACAGGATACAACACAGACATGATCTGGAGGCCAAATGCTCAAACAAATACCTTTTTTTTATGAAGAAGCTATGATGATGAAGGTCCTACTGGCATCAAACCTGGATGTTTTTAGCTATTACTTATATTTTCTTAATTAAAAGGTATTATTTATTCAATACATTTTCTTAGTAATTAATATAATAATAATACATTTTATTTATAGGTGCCTTTCAAAGCAATCAAGGACACCTTACAATATGTCACAGGCACATTATGAAAGAACAAGACTGAAGAATAATAAACATAATATTAAACCAGAAGCAATTCTGAACAGAAAGGTTTTAACCTGGGATTTAAAATTGAAGATATAGTGCACCTGATGAATATCTAACAGCAGGGAATTCCATAACTGTGGTGCAATGCAGCTAAAAACCCTGCCACCAAATGATTTAATCTTAACATTTGGAACTGATAACAGTTCAGCCGCAGAAGATCTCAGTGAGCACAGAGGAGTGTACCAGTGAAGAAGATCAGATAGGTAATCGGATGCCAGGTTTTGAAGAGCTTTGTAAGTTCATAGAAGAATTTTATATTGTACACGATCAAGAACATGAAGCCAATGCAAGTGAAAGAGAATTGGTGATATGTGTTCAGAAGCATGCGAGCGGGTGACTATCCTAGCTGCTGAGTTCTGGATTAGCTGTAATCTGTGAAGTTGGTTAAGAGGTATACCAGACAGGAGGGAATTGCAATAATCAATCCTTGATGTAACCAGAGCATGTACAAGCACTTCATTGCTTTGTAGGGATAGTGAAGGGGGCACTAACAAAACAAACTGGACTGGGCAGGCTGGCAGGGATCAGGACAGGGCAACATGTAAGGATGACGAACTGGCACAGAACAGCAGACATGAGGAGAATATAAGCAGTAGTAAATTAACACACAAACAGGTGAACCAAATAAACTAATAAAGGGTAAACATGCACCATGTGCTAAACATAACACCAACAGAATCATGACAAAGAGAAGATTAACAACCTTAGTGAGGGCTGTTTCTGTGCTGTGTTTGGGGCAGAATCCAGACTGAAAGTGCTCATAGATGTTGTTAGTATGCAGATGTGTGTGAAGTTCAGCTGCTACTGTTCTTTCCAGTATTTTGGAAACAAAGGGAAGGTTGGCAAGTCTTTTTAAGTATAGGAGTAATAGAAGCTATTTTTAAAGATAAAAGAACGGTAGCAGTAGATAGTGAAAAACAGACAATAGATGTTATGAAGGATGAGAGTGAATTAATACAGGACTTAACTAGAATAGTTGGTAGGGGATCAAGTGAACAGGTGGAAGTCTTAGATTTCATGATCTCCTTAGTAATAAGATCAACTGGGCATTTCAAAATTAGAAAAAGTGCTTACTTGACCAATTAACGGGAATATGATCATAATGATTATCATAAGAAGATAAAACAGATGTAAGCAATCCTTGATGAATTTGATCAATCTTGGCACAGAGAAAGGTGGGAGTAAGGAACGCACTGAGTTGGGTCAAGTGACAGAGTCATGTGACCTCAACAGTTTACCAACAGTACAAAACAGGGTCCTAGAGTTGGAGTGTCCAGTGTTAATAAGACTCGAGTAGTAAGTTAATTTTGCTCTATGTATTCTCGTAAACGGCAAGATGGTCAGAATACATCTGCTTATGGACTTCAAGACCAGATTTTTTCCAGAGTTTTTGCAGGTGAAGTCCTAAAGCTTTTTGATGTTGCAGTTCAGGAGTAAACCAGGGAGAGGGGTTGGTATAAGATACGCTGCGAGTTCTCATAGGGGCCACAGTATCCAATATTTGAGACGCTCATCCTGATTTTGCCAAGTGCTAGTTGCCCTGAGACCAACATTTTTTTATGATGACCCAGGAACAACAACTCCATCAGCCATTCAAACGTCATGACGACATCGTTATGTGCCCCTTGCAAAACACCACTGCAATTTTACCAGCGAAGAGGACATGTGAAAAAGGTAAGATCATGAGTTTTCTCCTATCAATTTACAGATTGATCGCAAAATTAATATTTGTTTATGGATTTGCTCTTCTTTCCAGCTTAGCGAACATTTATTGTTAGTTTGCATCGACAAGTTAATTAGCCGTCCATACAAGTCTAACACTAGATTGATGTGCTCAAATGTACTTTCTGGCTCAAATGAAAACAAGATAACAAATTGAAATTTTTAAATCGTGTGCCTAGCTATGAAATGCAATTAAATTAGGTCTTTTTCTAGCTTAAAGCGACCTCTAATTTGTCTAATACGTCTGTTTTAGCATATATTATGTCACTGCCAATTTCTGTTGTGTCGCGTTAAGTTTCATTCAAAGACAAACAGCACTTGTTTAAACAAAAGAGAGTAATCTAGACGCTAACGTACTATGATTCACTGTAAAATCCAGGTTGAGTTGATTTAATCAGAATATTTATTCTGTTAGATATGAATATGTTGACCTCAGGCCATCATCGCTGATCCATAAATAACCTATCATTATTATATTTAACGTCATCTCAGGTCATCATCGCTGATTTAATAATACTTATCATTATCATCTTTACCTCTGCTCATCATCACTGATTTATTATCATTAATATGTTGACCTCAGGTCATCATCTCTGATTTATTACTAAATATCATTTATATGCTAACCTCAGGTCATCATCTCTGATTTATTAATGATATGTAGTAATACATCAGTGATGATGACCTGAGGTTAACATATTAATGATATGTAGTAATAAATCAGTGATTATGACCTGAGGTTAACATATTATTGGTATGTAGTAATAAATCAGCAATGATGACCTGAGGTTAACATATTAATAAATCAGCGATAATGACCTGAGGATAACATATTAATGATATGTAGTAATAAATCGGCGTTGATGACCTGAGGTTAACATATTAATGATATTAATAAATCAGCGATGATGACCTGAGGTTAACAATAATAAATCAGCGTTGATGATATTAATGATATGTAGTAATAAATCAGCGATAATGACCTGAGGTTAACACATTATTGATCTGTAGTAATAAATCAGTGATGATGACCTGAGGTTAACATATTAATCAGCATTGATGACCTGAGATTAACATATTAATGATATTAATAAATCAGCGATGATGACCTGAGGTTAACATATTAATGATATTAATAAATCAGCGATGATGACCTGAGGTTAACATATTATTGATATGTAGTAATAAATCAGTGATGATGACCTGAGGTTAACATATTAATGATATGTAGTAATAAATCAGCGATGATGACCTGAGGTTAACATATTAATAAATCAGCGATGATGACCTGAGGTTAACATATTAATAAATCAGCGATGATGACCTGAGGTTAACATATTAATGATATGTAGTAATAAATCAGCGATGATGACCTGAGGTTAACATATTAATAAATCAGCGATGATGACCTGAGGTTAACATATTATTGATATGTAGTAATAAATTAGCGATGATGACCTGAGGTTAACATATTAATGATATGTAGTAATAAATCAGTGATGATGACCTGAGGTTAACATATTAATGATAAGTAGTAATAAATCAGCGATGATGACCTGAGGTTAACATATTAATGATATGTAGTAATATATCAGTGATGATGACCTGAGGTTAACATTAATAATATTAATAAATCATTGATGATAATCTGGGGTTAAAGGGCATCTAGGTTACCACTTTTTCCAGATTTAATATAGGTCTTTTGTGTCTCCAGAATGTGTCTGTAAAGTTTCATCTCAAAACACCCATCAGATTTTTTATTATACCTGTCATAAGTTTCTACTTTGTAGCATTTAGCATCAGCTAGCGGTTTTTGTGAACTGCGCCTTTAAGGCTAGTCCTTCTCCCCCACTGTTTCCACGTGCCTGGCAGCGGCTCCCTCGGCTGCGTCAGACAACAGACAAACATGAAGGAATAAGATCTCATGTAACGTTTGTGAATAAAAACTACAGTAAGAATCTTACCAATAAGTATTTGATGCATGTTGTGGAGTTGCAAGGATGAGTCACACACAATGTCGTTACAAAGTTCACGCACACACACAAATACACACACACAGCGCTGACAGGCACACACACAGACAGCGCGAGTTTGGCTTTGCACAGTTTTTGCACGCAAATGTGACAGGATACAGGTTAATCTGCACTGCTGTATGGATATCTGTTATGTTAATGTACAAAATAAACCTGATTTAACATCCACAAACCGCGATTGAAGCGTCTTTTATAATTGTTCTGACACGCGGCTGTGATGATCTGAAGTAAATCGCTGTAATTTATTACACACATGCACTGTTTTAAAACATTTTAAACTTGTAAAACTCACTCTTGATAACATTTGATGATGATTGATGATCCTAGCAAACTGAACAGACTTGTATTTACGGTTGCTTAGTCTGCGCACGTCCTGGTCCTGTGTCTGGTTGATATGACTATACACGTTACTACGGAGACATGTTAATACGCAGCTGTCCATCAATTTGGTGGGTGGGGGGACCGCACTCCTACGTCAAGTTGCGGTCGGTCTCAAAACCGCTCCAATTAGTCCACCGTTTTTATGTTGTTAAATTGAAAAAAAAGGACTGGGTGTGTTTATATCACCCCAATATGACAGTCTATACACCATACATACGCATATGTCTGTCCAAACAGCTTGGAAAAGAGATTTTTCACCATAGGTGCCCTTTAACATATTAATGATATTAATATATCAGAGATGATGACCTGAGGTTAACATATTAATAATATGTAGTAATAAATCAGGGATGATGACCTGAGGTTAACATATTGATAAATCAGCAATGATGACCTGAGGTTAACATATTAATAAACCAGTGATCAGGTCATCATTTCATTATCTAATTTCTCACAGGACGTGTCCTCTGTTCTAGTGGTCTCCCGAGTTCGTTCTTCCGAGGTCACCTGGCAAGACCGCTCTCCACAAGAACGCAAGTATGTTCTCTGCATTCTTGGAATTGAGAAACAGTCTTGGTAAGGCAGGTAAACTGGTCTGAGCTGAGTCAATAGTCGGGTGAGGGCTCCCTCTGCTGGCGTGGGGTTACAATTGTACTGTGAATGGTACTGAATGGTGCTAAAAATAGTATCATATCTGAATTTGGTATTATCAGCCTCGTCATCATTCATAACATCACTATTTTTTACTATTACTATCATTATTAGAGTATTATATAGTGATCTTCTTTATTTGATTCATGTTTTCAGCTGATGGATGTCGGTAATCCCTCAATTGTAATGGACTCCAGTATTTGTGAAGCTTCTGAAGGAGTGGAAAAGGTAATTGATTATTTATTTAGACAATCTGTTTATTCTTTGTCCGTAGTGGAGTTTTTATTGATTTAATTTCTAATTCCTTACTTTCAGGTGACTCCGGTGAAGGACCAGTCATCATTGAATGACCGGGATGTGCTGAGAAGGTAATAACATGAGCATTGTATATTCAGTAAATTCTAAAAATAATGTTAGAATCATTTTTACATGAGCTTTGCTTTTTTAGTTAGTTCAGATGTTTTAGTTTTCAGATGTTGCTTGTCGAAGAGCATGTTTTAACTAATGAGGAAAACTTGGTGCTCTGGAGGTATCCATATGTTTTGACTAAAACTATTTGCAGTGTTCCCCATTGATGCAGCTCATAATGTAGTTTTACATGTACGTTTTTATTACATATATTTTTTGCTGTAACTTCAGATTCAGTTTTTTTTTCTATGCAGGTCTGCAAACATGTTGTGGTCACTTCAGCCTTATCAAGCATGGACAAATGTATTGAATGCATGGGACCTGTTGCGGCACTGAAGTGGATTGGCCTGCAATGTAAACATTAGAATAACATCATATTCTTCATGCAACATGCCATATATAAACCTTTAGTTTTAGTATCATTTATTTAATGAATGAGTATCACTCATTTATGTTATGAAATACATTATTCTATGTTTAGGTGTAGAATTTGTATATTGAATATGTCCTGACATTTGTTTTACAGTATGCTCCAGTTATTGGCACAAGTTCTGCTATTCAAGGCATCATAAATGGAAAGTCTCACCTTGGGTAAGAGAATATTCAGTTCTATTGTTTATTTTCTTATTTTTGATAATTACCAGTGCTGTAAATTAATCACAGATATCTTGACAAAAGGAAGTAAGTTCAGAGGAAGACGGGCTGTCAGATGAGGAGTACATTCCCCAGTCAGAGTCAGACAATCAGTCAGACAGTTCAAATGAGTTGACCACGAGACCGGCAGGTTGCCATCAAGCAAAAACGTTTAGTGAACATCTGAGATTAGATAAACCTGCCCTAAATGTATCTGAAAGAAAAAGGTTTTTAATGGCTAGGGAAGCAGTATCTGTGTTTAAAGAGTCTGTTTTACTTGTGATGAGAAGCAGTTGACTGACTTTGAGATAGACAGTGATTATGCCAGTTCTGGTGAACATAATCTTCCTGGAAAGCAGGACTCTGAGGTACACAGGTCAACAGATGTGCTTATATCACCCCAACCACACAGTAAAAAGGACAGTAGTGAGAAGGTTGAAAATGCAAAAAGGTTGAGAGAGGAAAAGTTGACTAGAGAAGATGAGTGTGTGCAGTCAGCAAAAATCTCCTGTTCTACTAACAATAAGAACTACAGTTACATCTGTGGGAAACCGTCTCGGGTTACGTATGTAACCATAGTTCCTCGAGAGGGAACGAGACACTGCGTCTAACCAGAACGCTAGGGGAACACCTCTTTTATACGCGTCTTGAAGCACATGTGAAATCAATCTAACGTAATTAAGCGGTGATGTCAGACCGGAGAGTATAAAAGCCTGCACTGACCCTTCAGTGTTAACTTCAATTTTGCTTGAAAGAAGTAACAGGCAGAAGAGAGTATGGCGGAAGACGTAGTGTCTCGTTCCCTCTCTGGGAACTATGGTTACTTACGTAACCCGAGACGTTCCCCATCTAGGGAACTTCAACATGGCGTCTAACCAGAACGCTAGGGGAACGCAATACCCACTAGGCCAGACTCACTGCTGACTATGAACGCACACTACGCAGTGAGAACAGAGGACCCTGGTGAGGGGTCTACATCAAGTTGATAGTGATGCACAAATGTATGTGGCGTAGACCATCCTGCCGCCAAACAAATGTCAGAAAGGGCAGAGCCCGAAATAGCAGCTTTGGAGGCCCCTACAGCCCTTGTGGAATGGGCCTTAACAAATTTAGGTGTGGGACGTCCAGCAGCCTGAAAAATGAATGAGATAGTCTCAACTATCCAATTACTTATTGTCTGCTTATTGGCCGGACTCCCCCCTCTTTGAGGGTCCGAAGCAGACCAGTAACCGCTCACTCTTTCTCCAATTGATGACTCTGTTAACATATGTATCCAGAGCTCTAACTGGGCAGAGTAAATTCATTTTCTCCTGGTCCAACGACTGAAATGGGGGTGGATTAAAGGCCTGCAGCACAGCAGGTCTCGCTACATGAGTAGCAACCTTCGGCACATACCCCGGTCTGGGGTAAAGAAAGGCCTTAGACATGCCCGGAGCAAATTCCAGAAATGAATGTGCAACCGACAGAGCCTGGAGGTCACCCACCCTCTTTAGGGAGGAAATGGCTAACAAAAAAGCAGTTTTCAGGGTCAGAAATTTATCTGATGCCTCCTGTAGTGGCTCAAATGGGGGAACAGAGATGCCCTCAAGCACCAATGTTAAATCCCAAGTCGGTACTCTGTGTGTGCTGACAGGCCTTAGCCTTATGGCTCCACGTAGGAAGCGACGGATTAGCGGATCCTGCCCCAGTGACTCATCATCTAGGGGAGAACGGTAGGCCACTATGGCTGACACATACACTCTTAGAGTAGATGCAGCTAACCCAGCAGACAGGCGATCTTGGAGAAATTCCAGCACTGAGGCTACCTGACAGCTGACTGGGTTCAGCTGGTGTTCCTTGCACCAAGCTGAAAAGAGCGCCCATTTGAGGGCATAAAGCTTCCTTGTGGAGGGAGCCCTGGAGCTTAGAATGGTTTGAGCAACCTCAGTTGACAATCCATACTCTATAAGGTGGGCCCCCTCAGAGGCCACACCCATTGTTTCCACAGGTCGGGGCGGGGATGAAGTATCATCCCTACCGCCTGGGACAGAAGGTCTCTCCTGATGGGGATCTCCCACGGGAGACCCGCCAGCAGGGCTATAAGGTCCGAAAACCAAATTCTCGTAGGCCAAAACGGGGCTACCAGCAGTAACTGGGCTCCGTCTCGACGGACCCTCTCCAGGACTCCTGGGAGCAGAGACACCGGGGGAAAGGCATACAGACGTAGCCTCGGCCACATCTGCACCATGGCATCCAGTCCCACAGTATGCAATGCGTGGTCTCTTGGGAAGCAAACAGGTCTACCTGCGCTCTCCCGAATCTTTCCCAAATGGTCTCCACCACCTCGGGGTGAAGTCTCCATTCCCCAGATCTCACCCCCTGCCTCGACAGGAGATCTGCTCCCGTGTTCAGATGGCCCGGAACATACATTGCCCTGACAGACAGAATTTTGTTCTGGGCCCACAGGAGGATTCGATGTGCTAGTCTGCATAGCAGTCGGGACCTCAGATGGTTGATGTAAGCGACCACCGATGTGTTGTCCGTGCGGACTAGAACATGATGGCCCCTTAAATCTGGGAGAAAGTGTTTTAAGGCCAGAAACACAGCCATCATCTCCAGGCAGTTTATGTGCCAGGAACGATGATGTTTCCCCCATTGTCCCGCTGCGGGAAGTCCCCTCAGGGTTGCTCCCCAGCCCATGAGAGAAGCATCTGTCATCTGTCATAAGCATGATGCGATGACAGACAGCCCCCAATACTGGGCCCTGGGACAGGAACCAGGGCATTTTCCACATACTTAAGGCCCGAAGGCAGCGCCGCGAGACCTTGATCATGCGGAAAGGATTCCCCTTGAGGGAGAACCCCCTGGTTTTGAGCCACCACTGCAGGGGTCTCATGTACAGCAGACCAAACGGAATCACGCTGGCTGCTGCTGCCATGAGGCCCAACCAATCTCTGAAAGTGTTTCACAGTGATGAACTGGCCTAGTCTGACTCTGTGTACGGCTGACTGAATCGAAGTGATTCGTGGCGGGGACAGACATGCTCGCATCGTCATGGAGTCCCATAGCACACCTAAAAAATGGTCATCCTGACTGGAACAAGCACACTTTTTGCGGTGTTCAACCGAAACCCCAACCTTCTGATATGGGTGAGAACGACATCTTGATGTTGAACTGCCATATCGTGATTCTGAGCTAGAATGAGCCAGTCGTCTATGGAGCTAGTGCCGCTTCGTCTACTTTGGTGAAGGTTCGAGGTGACAGTGCTAGGCCGAATGGAAGAACCCGATACTGGAACGCCTCGCTCCCAAAAGCGAACCTCAGGTACTTCCTGTGTTGGGGAAGGATGGATATATGGAAGTATGCGTCTTTCAGGTCTATTGTGACAAACCAGTCCTCGGACTGAATTTGTGACACCACATTTTTGATGGTTAACATCTTGAACCTGAGTGCCCCGACGGACCGATTTAGATTTCTCAGATCTAATATGGGACGCAGTCCCCCATCCTTTTTGGGAACTATGAAATACCAGCTGTAAAACCCTGATTCTCTGTCGAGTGGGAGAACACGCTCTATCGCGCCTTTTTTTAATAGAGCCAGTACTTCCTGTTCCATAACCAGAGCCTATTCTGGCTTCACTATGGTGGGTGTAACACCGTTAAAGTGAGGTGGGCGTGCACAAAACTGTATTTTGTAGCCATGTTCCACTGTGAACAGGACCCACTGAGACACCATCGGCAGGTTTTTCCATGCTGCCAAAAAGTGTGCTAGGGGTACCAGCCTCTCGAGACTGGCCTCTGGTTGCTCTTGGACCCTCCGAAGAGGAACGCCCTGAGGAACGCCCACCCCGGGAGACACAGAGCCCCCCACCCACATAAGTGGTGAGGTGGTCTGCCCCTTTCTCGACGGACCCTGGTTCAAGGAGGGCGCCGATTGGTGATTACTATTGTTCTTGTGGGTAATTTTGAGGAAAGCTCAGGCTGAGAGCGTGCTCTCCAGGCCCTCTTTTTTTGAGGGGGAGCCCGAGAAGCGACGCTCTCTTTTTGGACCACACAATGTGAGGAGCTAGTTGACGGCTGGGGCTGTTTTATAGCAGCCCCTCCACTTTTAGATTTTGGGGGGAGAAAATCACTGAGGGAGCTAGAGCGTTTTTTAACTCTATCGAAGGATTTGGCGATGCGATCTACGGCGTCGCCGAAGAGCCCTGAGCTCGATACTGGAGCATCCATGAAGATTGTTCTATCGCTCTCTGACACCTCTGCTTGTGTCAGCCAGAGGTGTCGCTCAGTAGCCACCAGGATAGCCATAGACCGCCCTAAACTAGAGGTTGCCTCCTTAGTAGCTCTTAGAGCTAAATCCGACGTCTCGAAGCTGTTCGGGCGTCGCTCCCCCACCATCTAAGCAGTCTTTAATTATGCCTGCAACACTGGCATAGTGCGCAGGCATCCGACAGACTGACCAGCCGTCATATATGCTTTGCCAACCAGACCAGAGGTGACTCTTAACGGTCTGGATGACAAAGGAGGGACCTTAGCAGATTTTAAATCAGGACAGAGATGACGTGCTAAGTCCTCCTCTATAATTGGCATCTGTGTGGATGTTTTATTCGCCAACCCACAAACTACTGAATAAATATTCGTTTTTGATGTCATCAAACGAGCTGAGTATGGATTATTCCATGACTTTGAAACAGCACTGTGTAATTCTGGACAGAAGGGGAGGTCCCTCAGTGGAGAATCAATCCTGCTGGGTAACTCTCTCATCCGGCATGCCTGTCAGACGCAGCTGCTGCTGCTCACGTGCTGGCTGCCAGTCTATTACATCAAATCTGTCAGCAGCACGTGAAATCACCTCCACTAACTCCTCAAATTCAACTGACTGGGGTGGCAGCTCCCCTGACCCTCTTTGCATTCGCTGCAGCGGCGCGCTCGTTTCCTCGGAAACGGAGGACACCGCCCTCTCCCGAGACGCAGAAGAAACCGCAGAGCGTGCTTCTGATGTTCCCGAGGGAGGATTAGATCTCACAGACATAGGAAGAGAAAGGACAGAGTCCGACTCCATCTTGTCTGCTAGATCTAATTGCGATCCCCAGGATTGAAGTCGACGCTCAGCCTCAGCACGAGCGGGACCCGAACCGCGAGGAGCGCGAGCTGCGGGAGTTTTATTAAAGAACTCCCTCTGGCTACGCAGCACTTTGCGGGAAAGAGCATCACAGTGCCCACAGTCAGCATTCTCAAATGTTGCCAGGGCATGCTGCTCTCCCAAACACTCTAAGCACATTTCATCTGAGTCTCCAGCCGTAATAAAACGGGGGCATAGAGGCACACAGTGTTTAAAGTTCTTTTCTGCCATAATTATTTACTAAAGGAAAGTTTGTCAGTTTTTTTGTATTTTGTGTATGCAAAGTCAGTAATGAATGGCCATAGAAAGAGGGTAATTTTCACGTGCGTGCTTCTTGAAAGCAAAGAAGTTAACACTGAAGGGTCAGTGCAGGCTTTTATACTCTCCGGTCTGACGTCACCGCTTAATTACATTAGATTGATTTCACATGTGCTTCAAGACGCGTATAAAAGAGGTGTTTCCATAGCGTTCTGGTTAGACGCAGTGTTAAAGTTCCCTAGATGAGGAACTCTAAGTTAGAGCGCCATTTGAAATGGAAGTTGTCCAGGCTTTGTCTTTCCTAGCGCGCTCAAAAGAACACAGAGCAATGTTTCAAAAGCTCAGGAACAAAGGCAACTATAAGCATAACACTGATGTTTTGCAGTGTGGAGAGGGGGCTTTTAAAATAAAGTGGGCACCAAAGACACGGTGTGATTCAAAGCATTTTGTGCATTGCATATATTGCAAATGCATGACTGTATGAAGAGATCTGTGCTGTCATTTGAGGAGATGTCCCTCAAAACCAGCAACTGACGATGAAAACCAAGGGAGGAGCAGAGTCCTGGGTCTGGCGTCTATGGCAGAGTCTTCTTTCAGTCAGCGGATATCACCCGGAGTTTGGAAACTCTTAGGTGCAATGAAGCAGGATGATATTTCTGCTGTTGTCAAAAATGACCTGAGCTTTCTTTAACAAACATGGACATGACCCTACCAAATTTAAGTATATTTGGCAAAAACTCTGAAGTTGGAAGATTGTTGTTGACTTTGCGTAAAGATTTTTCTGTGTACAGTCTTGAAGAAGCTGTGAAACCTGCCAATTTTCATAAACTCATTCGAGTAGTTCACAGATGGTGTCTAGCTATGGTGAAGAGAGTCACTGCTACCAAAGCCCAAGCCTTGCTCTAAAACCGGAGCACTCTTTGAATAAGATCTGTGAAATCTTTCACTGCTGACAGAGATGTATAAAGTACTAGAGACCCAGACTTAAGTAAAAGTACAAGTGCTCTATCAAAAAAGTGACTTGAGTAGAAGTTGAAGTACTCTTTAAGCATCATACTTAAAGTGGAAGTACTAAAGTATTCAATATTTTTTCTACTTAAGTATTGCAAGTACAGTTGCAATCAGAATTATTGAACCCCCTTTGAACTTTTTTTTCTTTTTTAATTATTTCCCAAATGATGTTTAACAGAACAAGAAAATTTTCACAGTATGTCTGATAATTTTTTTTTTCTGGAGAAATTCTTATTTGTTTTATTTTGGCTAGAATATTTTTTAAAATTTTAAAACCTATTTTAAGGTCAAAATTATTAACCCCTTTAAGCTATTTATTTTTTCCATAGTCTACAGAACAAACCATCATTATACAATAACTTGCCTAATTACCCTAACCTGCCTAGTTAACCTAATTAACCTAGTTAAGCCTTTAAATATCACTTTAAGCTGTATAGAAGTGTCTTGAAAAAATATCTAGTCAAATATTATTTACTGTCATCATGTCAAAGATAAAATAAATCAGTTATTAGAGATGAGTTATTAAAACTATTATGTTTAGAAATGTGTTGAAAAAATCTCTGTTAAACAGAAATTGGGGAAAAAATAAACGGGGGGGCTAATAAATCGGGGTTGAATAATTCGGATTGCAAGTGTAGTTTATTTAAAATTTTACTACTCAAGTACTAAAAGTAAAAGTACAAGTTTTGTGTTATGTAGTTATTAAAGAAAGCAGTCAACAGACATTGGTTTGTTTATTTTAAAAGTCCCTTTTTTTGGGGGGGGGTTACAACTTATGTAAAATTTGACTATGGTGCCCCACAAAGGAACAAAAACACAGAAAACTTAAGTATTTAAACATTTATTTATTTATATACACACATATGCATTTAAACACTCAAAATTATACTTAAACATTCAAATATTTACATTACAAAATAATAGTTTACGGTGCTCAGTGCTGCATCCTGTGTCTGTACCTGTGCAGCTGCTGGTGCCTCTGGAGCAGTGCTGTTTATTCCACCTCATCTTCTTTTGTGACAAATTTCAGTATTGAACCTCCATGTACAATACAGAAGAAATTAGTCATTTAAAGAAAAAAAAAACACACATGACATACCATTAAAACAATGGGTTAGTCAAGCACTCTTCATAATGTGTCTAAACTACAGCCACAATGTGGATTTAATTTGCACTATAATCTATGGTGACAAACACTGACCCTTGCTGTCAGTATAAATCAAAGACTTGTGGTTTTTAGGAATTTAAAAGTGAATTAAAATGAGTGTATTTTTAAACAAAAACTAACATAAAAAAATCATTAATGAATTCATGCAATAAAAATGGTTTATGGCTTGTGGCTTACAATATTTTGACTCATTTTACATTATTGATCTTTCAGAAATCACAGAATGAGTCAGTTTTGTTATTTCATATTGTAATGTACAAAAATTTAAAAACGGCATACTAAAAACACACAAATCCACTGATATAAAGACTAAAGAGACTTTATTGTCATTGCAGTGATACAAGCAATAACAACAGCTGCAATAAAAAAAATGTGTAGAAATAGACAAAACAATAAACAATGACAACTGCAAATAATTATATAATATATAATTATATAATATAATAACTATATAATAATAAATAATACATACAGTGAAATTATTGTGCAATGCATATGTACTGTATGTAGCTGTTGTGCAAACTGAATTGTAAACTATTGCACAAGTTAATAAAAATAATTGAGTTTGTGTATTTATCAGCAACATGGGGAAGAGGGGCTTGTCCTGTCATAGTTTAACCACAATGCATAGCCGCAAAGCAAGAAACTGAATGTAAACAACAACAAATAAGTCAGATTGGTGCAGTTTTGGCGAAGTTTAAACGTTAGCCTCACTAATCTACTTGAACAACCAAAATATGTTTTCCAGATTTGTGGATATAAGTTACCTGAAAGTGATGCACGTGATTAATCTTGTACTGTTTTCCTCTTCTCGGCTTCAGACTGCTGTTGTCTTTTTCAGTGCATAGAGCTGCAACTTGCATCAATTATTATAATTACATGCTGCTAGCAGCCGCAACAATAAGGGGACTGGTCCGCGCCGCGCATACATGGAAAAAAAATGTCATGTTTGTTTTTGCGTTCGTCATAAAAAGATTTTTTTAAATGTATTTAACAACATATTATCAATATATCTTTTTTCTACTCCCAGTTAAAGGTAATATTATTAAATAAATGTTAATAATTTTTTTTGAGCAACCGAGATGGTGCCCCCCTCTGGAGTTGAGGCTCTACACAGCCTGCGTACTCTGCGTATAGGGAGCGGCGGTACTGCCTGTGCTGTTTTAGAGCCATCTGCTGCTCTCTGGCAGTGATAATGTGGGTTTGGAATGATTCAAAACATTTTTATAATTGTAACGAGTAACGATGCAGCACATAAAAAAAATTATCTGAGTAAAAGTATTAAACTCATCAAAAATATGTACTGAAGTAGAAGTAGGAGAAAAAAAAAACAATACTCCAGTAGAGTACAGATACAGTCTTTTATTACTTAAGTACAGTAGCAAAGTAGTTCGTTACTATACATCTCTGACTGCCGAGCACTGATGTCGGAGGGCAAGGAAATGATCGCATCGACAGAGACCTTCAAAAAGCCCTACTCCTCAAAGTGGTCTGATTTGATCTTGCACACGGCTTTGGTGACACTGAATGAGGCCAAATTCAACAAGCCATCAACACTGCCATTCACTCAGGATGTGCAGTGTCTTCATCAGTTCATTGAGAAGAGTGCGTATGTAGCTTTTCAGAAACTACAAGAGACAGCATCTTCTCAAAGCTATGCAGAACTGGCCAAAGCAACACTTGCCAGAATTATTGTTTTCAACCATAGACGTGCAGGTGAAGACACTAAAATGCTGCTGAAATGCTTCAATAAAAAAGGGATGGCACATTTCTGCATGATGATCATGGGCCTGAGCAAGTTTGAGAAGAAGCTGTGCAGCCACTTTAGTCAAGTTGAGATCAGGGGTAAAAGGGGAAGGAAGGTGGCTGTTCTTCTTTCGCCTGATATGGTTAATGCCCTGTTGCTGTTTGTCACCAGAAGGAGTGAATGTGGGGTGCTGGACACCAATGCATTCCTGTTCACCCGACCCTGCTGCCAAAGTCACTACCGAGGCCAGGACTCACTGAGGGTCTACGAAAGTGAATGCGGAGCTCAGAATCCAGAATTTATCCGATCTACTCATCTGCGCAAACACGTGGCAACTCTTTCCCAAATCCTCAACCTTAAAAACAATGAGATAGATCAGGTCGCTGATTTCTTAGGGCATGATATCCGTCTCCACCGCGACTATTACAGGCTGCCAGAAGCCACCACTCAGCTGGCAAAAATATCAAAGCTGCTGCTAGCCATGGAGAAAGGCTGCTTGCCTACTCTTCAAAGCAAATCGCTTGATGACATTGAGATTGAAGGTATGTCCATCCTAGTGTAGGCAGAACAGTGAGGTTCATCCACTCGCAGGGAGGTTTAATGAAACTCATGTCTGAATTATGTCTTGTCTACACCTGTATATGTATTATTTACCATGTTTCCTAAAATGATTGCTTGTTATTCAACTTCTTAATGCAGATGTAAATATTTTTCCTGTTCTAAATTTCCTTTTTACTTGAAGATGAGATAAATTTCACGGATTCTGATGTCAGTGATCCTAAGGAAAGTGAATCAGATGATGAAGAGGCTCCTGCTGGAGCTGCAGAATACTCCAGTAATGCTGGTATGTGTCAACTAGAAACTTTTAAAAAATATAATCACAGACAGAATCACAGACAGTCCTGCATTTCTAAAAGATTAGTACTAAAATTAGAGTTATACACTTGTATTGTAATTCTAGGAATACAAATAGGATGATGATTATCAAGTGAACGCCAAAGCTTCATCCAACACTGCACACTTTGCTTATATTGTATGTGAAAAAGAGTAGGCAAGCCAAGTAGTGAGTCCAAATTTATAGCATTCGAAAAACAGTAGGTGAGAAATCCTCAGAAGTACTCAGACCTACACAGGATGGACACTTTACTACCCATGGGGTAGTGCAAGGGAATTTATAAATAGAAGAAAACCAGCACAAATGATGTTGGTTGACATCTTGTTCACAGTAATAACATGCCGAATACAGGACTGCCCAATTTCATTAACTACCCACATTCATAGCACATGGAACATACTTTAACGTTTGGAATGTATGTTAAAATATAAATGCAGTACCAGTACGTTTTCAGACGTTATTCCTTTAAAATGTATTTGTATGTATAGTTTTAAATGTTTATCTTTATTTGCTTTGCTTCTGAGTTTACTGATGATTTATAGAACCAATGTCTTGCAGGTGTTCAAGAGATGCCCTTTTAGAGCCCCACTGAAGTTCCCAAAGGTATCAGAGTTTTAAGTAACAATACCACAGCCATGTAAGTACATAAGCTCTTTTAGAGTCCGAACACACTAAAGTATGTATTCTACAGTATACAGAAAATGAGATTGAGGCAGAAAATGAAAACCAGTGGAAAGGCCAGAAAGTGTCCTGGTCTAAAGCAGAAATTGCTGCGGTAATGAAGCTGTCACGGTTGTGGATCTGTCTGTTTCTCTTGTATGTGTGGATGTGGGTGTGTTTGTTTGGGTGTTCCTTCACCGCGTGGCTGTGTGTGTTACATTCGTCAGCTGAGCGATCACGTGTCTTGCTGCTACTCAGTCTCAAACAGCTGTTATCAATCAACCACAGGTGCAGCGTGTTACCGCGCGCCTTTATATGTTCAGTGTTTGTATATCGTGTTTGTCAGTTTGTTGTGTTCATGTCTGTCTTTGTTTTCTGTTAGGCAGCTCTCGCTAATTCGCCGGTGCAACATAGAGCCTGTTGCCTTTGGACTATTCTAGCACGGCTTGTTTCTTTGATGTTGTTTCAACTGCCTGCACTGATGAACTATTACCTCTGTTTAGCATGTCGATTTTACCTCTATTACCTCTGTTTACCATTGCTCTACCCCCTTCCCTCGATATCTGGTAAGATATCAGTGAGAGACTTCACTCTAGATCTGTTGCTCTGATGAACTATTACCGCTGTTTAGCGTGTCGATTTCCTTGAGAGATGCACCATTGCTCTATCCTATCCTTTAATATCTGGTGAGATCTATACCAGTTGTTTTTCCTGTTATCTCTGTTAATAAATCATCTTGCTTTCACTTGCATTAGGGTCTTCTGTGTAATTGTGACAGAACGAACTGACCATTATGGACCCAGCAAGTGTTTCGGCGATCCAGAGTGTTTTGTCGCACAGTTCTGCCCGACTAGACCAACAGGACAAGCAAATGATGGTCACCAGTCAGGCCATCCAGGCGTTGGTCACCCAAGTTTCAGAGCTCACCGCTCAGGTTCAAAGACTGGGTTCTGGACTGAGTTCCGTGGCGGCTTTACAAGCTCCTCCCACCATGCCACCCACAAGTTCTGCACAAGAGGAGAATCATCGCACCACTGAACCACGACTTCCACCACCAGCGTGTTATTCGGGTGAGCCTCAATTATGTCGATCATTTTTAGCCAAATGTGCATCATATATCACATTACAACCCTTGTCATTTCCCACCGAGGAGAGTAAGGTGGCATTTGTTATCAACCTACTGACTGGGAAGGCGGCTTTATGGGGTACCACTATCTGGGAGTGAAAACTTCTTTGCTGCACTTTATAGAGTGTGTATCGTGTGTGTGTATATGTATAGAGTTTATCATGTGTTTGAATATGTATAGAGTGTATCATGTGTGTATATATATATATATATATATATATATATATATATATATATATATTTTATGTGTGTGTATGTATGGAGTGTACCATGTGTGTGTGTGTGTGCATATGTATAGTGTATCATTTGTGTATATGTATAGAGTGTCATGTGTGCATATCTATAGAGCGTATCATGTGTGTGTGTGTATATATGTATGGAGTGTGAATATTAAGTGTGTATCCTGTAGCTCAGTGGTTAGGTGACTTACCTTTTATGCCAGAGACCCGGGTTCTATCTCAGACCCTGACATGTGTGTATGTGTATAGAGTGTATATCTATAAAGTGTATTGTGTGTATATCTATAAAATGTATCGTGTGTATATGTAGTGCATCATGTCCTTTTGTTTGTATGAGACCATCAATTCCCTGTAACTCAGTGGTTTGGTGACTCACCTTTCATGCCAAAAACCCGAGTTCTATCCCAGACCTTGATATGTGTGTATATCTATAGAATGTATCATGAGTGCATATGTGAAGAGTATATATGTATAGAGTGTGTTGTGTGTATATGTATAGACTGTGTCATACTTGCGTATCATGTGTAGAATGTATAGGTATTGACTGTGTGGAGAGTAAACGAATCTTTCATGAACTGAACAAATCACACACCACATCATTCCTAAAAGATTGAACAGTGCCTACGTGTCTGAGCTATGATTTAAATTTCAAAGCAGCAAGCAACAAGGCAATCCACAGGACCACTTGTCAGTTATGATCACAAACACATGCTAATTAACTTTACCTTTTGGTTAGCACCGCGACCTGCGTCTGCGAGGGAATAAACATCCTTAGAAATGTGGACACATAAGCGATCAGAATCTTTTAAAGTTTAAACATACATTTAAGTTAAACTGTTTATTTAAGTAATGTATGCTTATTTTACGTTTCTGTAGGTTTTTGTGTGTACATGTTCCATGTGTTTAACGTAACCGTTATGGATAGGTAATGAGTTATAGCCGCTGCTGTTGCATGAATCTACAGATTGTTTGTGAAACATTCCATATTTGGTCTTGATTGAAAGCTTGGAACGTGTCAAATGCATTGGTTTATATGAAGAAACCATACTTGTAAAAATGTCTGGGTTATAAAACTTTATTTTAATAGCTTCCAATCAAAAGCAGGTAACGCATGATTCTCACATTAAGTGCTAATCCAGCCTCCTAGGGAAGGGAATGGGGGTGTGATCCCACCCCGCAGCTTCTCTTATTAGACAATCCCTGTGTAGGCCACGCCTATATCCAATCCTATAAAACTTTGAACAATAAAAGTTTTACATCGTCTTTTGCCGTGTCTTTGTCGCTCGTCATCGTTGTCGCTGCCCGGATGTTGCTCTTCTCGTGCTGGCCGTTACATCGCCTCGCCGGAAGCCTCGTTGCATCACAGAGCAAACCCCGACATTCACTTGCTGCCGGCTCGACCCCCGATTCAACAAGCCATCGGGTCAATTCATCCGAACTCTGAAACACTGCCATAACTACAGAATTCCGCAGAGAGCCAAAACTCCAGGAAGGACTCCACGAGACCAAAACTTGAAACCGCCTCGTCCAACATCCGTATCCCTAGCAACCGACTCCAAACTTCCGTGAAAGTAAGGAAACCCCTTTCCACCAACGACCAATCAGCTCCACCGGGATTTCCCTTTGGACCAGTCAAGGAAACTAAAATTCCATCAGACCGCAAGTAACAAAAACAATGTTTCTATCCATTACTGAAACTGGTGTGAATTATATTTAAGTAGTAAAGAATAGCGAAATTCTCTGCTTTTATGGTTTCTCTCAGGTTGCAATGCTAAGAACTTAGCAAATACTAGAAGTTGAATCCTTACTCGCTCTCCATCATAACTCTCCTCAAACTGCTTGTGTGTATGTATGTGCGTTTGTTTGTTTTATGTAGATTAGTATGTTGTGTTGTAGAGTAGCAATAAACTTTTGTTTCGTTTTAAGATTCGTGTTGGTGTGTTGTGTGCTTTATAAGTTAATGTCTCAGCTTAAGATACTGTTACCTTGCTCATTAAATAATTAGATACTGTCTTTATATTGTTACAGTTGGCCACCTAATAATATAATACAGGATTTATTTACACAAACCATTCTATTTGCTGGACAAATGAGTAGCTTAAGTGTAAGCTTTCAATAATTCTATGTGAATCATGTTTGAATCTTTAAATTCGATTCCCCAAAGTTTAAACATGAGTTAAACCAAAGAGCTGATTCCTTACAACTGTATCATGTGTGTATAAGTATGGAGAGTGTATCATGTGTGTATATGTGTGGAGTGCATCATGTGTGTATATGTATGGAGTGCATTGTGTGTATAACTATAGAGTGTATCATGTGTGCATATGTATAGAGTGTATTGTGTGTATACATATATATATATATATATATATGGAGTGTATCATGTGTGTGTGTATATGTACGGAGTGTATCATGTCCTTTCACTCGCAGGGGTCCATCAACTCTGTAGCTCAGTGGTTAGGTAACTCACCTTTTATTTCAAAGACCCAGGTTCTATCCCAGACCCTGACATGTGTGCATATGTATAGTGTGTATACGTATGGAGTGTATCGTGTGTGTGTATATGTATGAAGTGTATCATGTGTGCATATGTATAGAGTGTATCATTTGTGTATATGTATAGTGTGTCATGTGTGCATATCAATAGAATGTATCATGATTATAACTCTCAGGATGGCGCCGCGGATGGCTGCCTCGGTGTGGAGCTCTTC
>CAIGQZ010032915.1:522294-538993 GCA_903798205.1 Danio tinwini | reverse complement strand
AGTCTGTGTGTTGAAACCTGTCCTGGAGTGTGGAGTCTACCCCCGCTGGCCACACTTTGATGGTCCTCACTGATGGCTTCACACGGTTGATGAGGGGTGAGTATCGGGGGGTGAGGAACAAAGAAAGGTGATCTGATTGACCCAGGTGGGGGAGGGGGGTAACAGCATAGGCTTCAGCCATGTTTGTGTATACCTGGTCCAAAGTCTTGTTTCCCCGTGTGTGACAGAAAATGTTTTGATGGAATTTGGGGAGCACTGTCTTTAAGTTTGAGTGATTAAAATCCCCCGCAACAATAAAAGCAGCCTCCGGGTGAGCAGTCTGTTGTTTGCTGATGGCTGCATGAAGTTCATTCATAGCAAGCTTTGCATCAGCATCGGGTGGAATGTAAGCAGCGATTATAAAGGTGGAGGTGAACTCCCGTGGCAGATAAAACGGTCTGCATTTGACCATCAGAAATTCCAGGTTAACAGAGCAATGTCTCCCAACGATGACAGAGTTTGTGCACCACGCTTTGTTAATATGAATGCATAATCCTCCGCCTCGGGTCTTACCGGAGTCATCCGCCGCTCTGTCTGCTCGGAATGTCTGATGCTCAGTTAAAGATACAGCGTTGTCTGGTATCCCGCTGTTTAGCCATGTTTCTGTGAAAATCATGACATTACAGTTCCATAATCTTTTGCTGTGGTTGATGCGCAGTCTAATCTCATCCATTTTGTTCACCAGGGACCGTACATTGGCGAGGAAAATGCTGGGTAAAGAGAGCCGGTGTGGTGTTAGCTTTAGCTTAGCTCTTAGCCCGCCGCGCTTCCCCCGCCTTTGTTTACGTTCGCGTCGCCGTCTTCGAGCACTTCTGCCCGGCCGGACGGAGCGCTCAGCCTCGGGTGTCCTGGCGATCTCTGGGATGAGTCGTAGATTGCTGATAAAACTGTCCGAAATGCACAAACCAATATCCAAGATCTCCTGTCGGGTGTACGATGTAAAGGCATTACTGTTCTGCACGAACAGACCCGAAATGAGCAGGAAAAATACTGCAAAATTGCAGAAACTGGAGAGACGCCGAGCCTCGCGATGTGTACGCGCCGCCATCTTGGTCACAACATTGAATACTTTAGTACTTCCATTTAAGTGTGATGCTTAAAGAGTACTTCAACTTCTACTCAAGTCACTTTTTTGATAGAGCACTTGTACTTAAGTATGGGTCTCTAGTACTTTATACATCTCTGTTTGTCTGCCTCTGGTTGATAACCGATGCAGAGCCGACATTTGATAAGCTGGGACAATAGAACACACGACCAAATTATCATGCCTATGTTTGGCCGACTATATATAGATGTTAGAGTTAAAGGGGCCAACGTTTTGAGCTTCGGCCGACGTCAGCCCAACGTATGCGTGCTGTCTGGGTTGTCTCTGTCAATCAAACGGCGATGGGCAGGAATTACTTAACTAGCTTCTTCCAATGAGGTGCGCTATTTGCACTTAGACTAAATAGGGGTGCGTTTCTCGTCACAACACCTGCAGCACCAATTTTTTCCGGCATGCATGTTCACAACCGGGATTCATACCGGGAGCAGCAACCTAGCAGCCCATCAGCGTCAAACAGGGTCGGTGCAAGAGGCGTGCGGGTATGTTTTCTGTGCGCATGCATCAGTTTGTTTTTCTACTACACTGCTTTCACCACTGTTGGATCGGTTGCACAGATAATAACATCTTTATAAAACAATAAAAGTCTTTAACACCGTCTTCATTATAACAGGATTTATTATATAATATTCCAGGATGATTTTTCTGCATGAGAAAATTGATGTGTGGCGTGAGAATACTGTCAATTGCGTGACTCTCACGTCGAATGTGTGAGAGTTGGCAGCCCTGTTGTGGTATTATATGTTCTGTTGTGTGTAAAGGAAATCCAAAATAATATCTGTGTTCTGCAGAGCAAAACAATTTTTTTAATGGTTTTATCATCTCTGTAAGTCAACGGGAAAGGGGTGTCCCCATAGACCAGCACAAAACTGGTTTGGCGATCAAAGTCCCTATATACAACAAAAACCAATATGTGTGTGTGTGCATGCATTTTTTTTGTTTCATTGCAGGTGCCACATGTGGTGGTTGTGTAAAAAATGCAGCTTTTGAAACACGGCTCAAACATGGTAGTGCTGGATGTTCATTGACACCTTGTCTTTTTGCTGATTGCCCTTGTTCATTTAAAATATTTAATGCACTTACACTGTAAAAAATGTCCGTAATTTCAACAGTAAAGGTCAGTACAATCTACAGTACAAACCCGTTAAATGATTAACAGCTCATTTCTGTACAAAATACGTAAAATAGCTTTAACAGATCTAACCTTTGTTTTCGAGAAACTAATCAAAGTGTCTGAAATCTCACCACACCCTCATTCACCAGTCCCTAAGTTAGTCAATTAGTTTAGTCCACTAGTCCGAGTGAATGACCACAAATGAGTGAATTCAGACACTGATGGACATCTGCTGTTAACAAGCACAATCACTAAAGGAAAGAACAAGAAATAAAACTATAAAGACACCCTTTCCAAACCAACTGAATTAAAACGGAGGATTAAACAGCTCCATTTAACAACAGCATTACCGAGGTTTATATTTTTTTATTGAAAATATTTCATTTGACCTAACCATCATGGAGATCAGAGGCTGCTTTAGTTGGGCTCTTGAACCATTACTTTTCTAGCTTAATGTTTCTCTGACTGTTATAACTGTGTTTCTGAAACTCATCAGTTATAACAAGAAAGTCAATGAGAAACTATGCTGTGTGTAATAAGTTAGGTTACAGAGAATAGTTTTATTTAATATTGTTTGGAAGTTTTACGGTTTTCCATAAAGGCTCAACAAATAATTAATAAGAAATTAAAACTGTTATTAGTTTCATGCATAAACCTTGAGATCTCCAGCTACATATTATGACACAGACATCAAGAATCAGGATATGAACCTCAACCATGGTTGCTAAAAAAAAAAGCTGTTTAATTCAATCATGTTGCAATGCATGCTGGCTTTAAGGTCTTACAATTTTCTTCATTTTCCTTTATTTTATGTTGTTTTAGGGGTATAATTTTTCAGAAGATAGTTTTGTATTGTTCTGGGTTGATTTATATTTTTTGTTTGTCACCATTGTTGAGATTCAAAGACTAATTATTGATGTCTGTGTGTTTTTAAGTTCTGCCATGGATCAAACATTTTCATTGTGAATGGTGTATTTAGACCTGGTAAAAAGTCATTGGCTGCTGTAGGTCAAGTGGTTTCATTTACATGTGGTATTCATTTCTCACTTATAGCGAACAAGATATTCATTGAGTGCCGAAGCAGGTAAAGGTAATTTTGATATCACAGTTAATTTTATCAGACGTATTATTGTTTTTTTCTTTTGGCTTTTCATGCTATACAAATAGTGTAATTATCACAATTAATTATAGTAGCCAAAATAAAAGTAGTGTCAGCATGAATAGTTGAAGAGCCCAACTAAAGCAGTCTCTGTCCTCCATCATGGTGACTTTAAATAAGCAACAGAAATTGTGTTAAGAGCCTTTATTCATGTGACAGAAATAAAGCCAAAGGTCAATAATAAGTGAAGCTCCTGATGTTTGTGGAGTTGTTTAATTATCTCTGATGAGATCTTGAGAAATTACATTTTTATTGTGTAATTTGTTTTATTTTATCAATTTAGAGTTTTATTTTCAGTTGATTTCATCTTTGGTTTTGGCTGTGTTTTATTTTCTTCAGTGATTCTGCTTGTTAACAGTTGTTCATCAATAATTTTCAATCCTCCTTTAATTAGACACTTAATTATCTCATTAACCTCAGTGTTCAACCCTCTGTAGTGAGGACACGAGTGAGGATTTTGCTCTGGGATTTAAGCTGTTAAATGTATTCGATAAAAAAATACAGACTGTGGAATGTATTTTTAACGAAAATATTCTGTAAAATGAATTTACGACCATAAAATGTTAAAAACAGTAGAATACTGGCAACCACAGCTGCCGGTATTTTACCATAAAATCAAGAAATACACAGCAAAATACTGTAAAATGTTTTTTGTGTCACCATTGTGGAGGATAGTAGCATCTGGGTACAAGTCCAAAATAAACAGAGCGTTAGATGTTAAGCTGCATCTTCTATTGTTTAAATGTAACTGTGTAGTTACTAATGCAGTAAAAATCTGCTTGCTAATTGTAATCACACATAAACACATTAGAGCATTGAATGACTTTACGTTTTTATGCACTAAGCTATGTTTTTGTGAACTGAACATTCTATCAGTTCATAAAATACAGTTATTTTCCATAAATTTAAACAGTTCTATAAACTTCCGAATTTTTATGGGAAAATTCTGGCAACCACATTTGCTGGTATTGTTCCGTAAATTTAATGGATTTTTTTAACAGTGTAGAATACATCTGACCCAACCCCACAGAGAATCAGAGAAACCAAATGAAGTGCTTTCATTTAGTTGTCTTTTATGCAATTCATCATCTCTTTTATGCAATGCATCATCATTCTCTTCAGAGAAGAAATATTTTGAGCACCTTTATAGCAACCATCTAAGAAAGTATCAGACTGTAACTTGTGTGTTCAAAAACTGCAGCTTCAGCACAAGTATTTATTCAACATTTCCTACCCATAAACACAGAAAACACCATAAACATTGAAGATTTTAAAACAGAAGTCTTGAAAAAAATACCCAAATCCCAGTGTTTTGCTAAATGATTCAGAGGTGTCTGAGGATGACACAGAACTGAATAAAACTTTGGTTGAAGCACAGGACAATTTGTCTGAGGTAATAAAGAAACTTGGTCAACTTTTTCTAAAGTTGGAAAGTAATTTCAACGTGTCAAACAGGTGCATTGATCAAATTATAGATGAGCTTTAGTTCATTTCTTCTTCTGTATCTGCTCCTGTTTTGAAAGAGGTTGTTGAGTCCACTTTAAAGAGCCATAACTGTGACATAGATTCAACAGTTTCAGATTTGGTGAAAAATCTGTGTAAATTAAACCCTGTAAGTTCAGCTTTAGGAAGAGATAAACCTCTTTCAACTGCATATAAAAGGAGAGAAAGCCGTTTTTCAGCTGTTGAGCCAGTAGAATATATACTGGAAAATAAAGACAGCAGAACATTCCAGTATGTTCCAATACTCCAATCTTTGTTGCAAGTATTGAAAAACATAGAATAAAAGGACCTAGTCAATCAAAAAAAATCTGGATGTGCATCACAATATCAGTCCTTCCAAGATGAATCTCACTTTCATGAAAATTATTTTTTTGCAGACGTTGATAGATTAAGTGTTATCCTGTACGTTGATGACTTCGAAGTCTGCAATCCCTTGGGAACATCTCGCAAGATTCACAAAATCACTGCAGTGTACTGGGTGTTAGGAAACTTTCCAGCACATGCACGATCAACATTGGCATCTATTAACTTACCCATTCTTTGCAAGGCTGATGACACAAAAAGATTTGGATTTACGAAAGTTCTAGAGCCACTTTTAACTGATCTCCAAAGCCTGGAAAGAGATGGAATTTTTATTCCAAGTTTAGGAAAAGTCATGAAAGGCACCGTGGTGAGTGTGGTGGCTGATAATTTAGGAGCCCATTCTGTAGGATTCGTTGAAAACTTCACAGGATCTCATGTCTGCCGATTTTGTCTTGCAGACAGGTCCCAGTTTCAGACCACAGAAGTAAGATCTGGACTTTTTCAGAGAAGAGATAAAAAGCAGCACACTCTGCATGTTGAGACGGTTTTGTCAAGTCCTTTTCCCACTCAATGATATGGTGTGAAAAAACTGATCATTTTCATGTAACATCTGGTTACTCACCTAATGTATTGCACGACCTACTTGAAGGGGTTGTTCCATTTCCAGCAGTCACTTCAAGCCTTTATCAAGAAAAATTATTTTTCTCTTGAGGAGGTCAATAATTGCATTCGACAATTTCCTTATAAGTGGAATGACCAAACAAATCGTCCACATTTGATTCCGGCTCATTTTGCGACAAAAAACGTCCGTAGGAGGTAATGCACATGAAAATTGGTGCCTGTTGCCTCTTATGATAGGCTTGAAAGTAGGATAAAGTGTGGCAAATGTTATTGACCTTAAAAGACATTGTGGAAATTGCTATGGGACCAATTCATACAGAACAGAGCATTTGCTACCTTGACTCTTTGAATTTTGAGCACCAACACAGATTTCTTGATGTTTTTCCTCAAGAAAAGCTTCTTCCCAAACACCACTTTCTCGAGCACTACCCTGAACTCATTCTGGAATTTGGTCCTTTGGCAGCCTTGTGGACTATGAGATTTGAGACAAAACATGGCTTTTTTTAAAAAAGCTGTCCGACAAACAGGTTGCCTCAGGAATATACTGCTGTCACTTGCAAAACAACATCAGCTCATGATTGCATTGCATCACCATGAATCAAATGTGAGCAAATTATCACTTTCAGTAACAACAACTTTACAAGTCTCCATCGATGTCCTAAAAGATGACATAAAAGGTTTGGTGCAACATAGAAATCCACGTGTCACAATGGTACATATTGCAAATAATGTGTGCTTATTAGGCACTAACTATAAACCTGGAATGTTGCTATGTCATGGATTCACTGCAGACCTGCCAGACTTTTATGAGGTATTACAGTCTATCTTGATTTGTAATGAAGTAGTCTTTGTTGTGAGACTATAGGCACATGGTACAAAGCACCTTAGGAGTTATGAGTTGGAACACACAGTCAACATTCAGTTACTTGAGCAAAGAGAAATGCTCGACTACTACCCCCTGGCTGCTTACACTGTTGCAGGAAGACGACTGGCAACCTTAAAGCACAATATTTGCTTCTCTTATTAGGTGCATGATTAAATAAGTTAGTGTTGTAGTATTTACTTTTTTATCAGGATGGTTTTTTTTCTGTTGCAGATGTGTACTCCAGCAAAGCTGCAAATTGTTTTGGAAGAGAATGACATTCGCAAATTGGTTCTGCCCTCAGGCATCCCCAGTACTATTCAGGACCTTAAACATGTCATACAAGAAACATTTGACATTCCAGACTGCTTCACTTTAATGTATGAAGACATCGATTTTGGGGGCCAGTTTTTCACCTTGAGCTTAATAGATGATGTACAGGATAAATGTACTTTGAAAGTGGTACAAACTAAACTCATCACCCTAAATCTGAGAAGAACCATATCTACAAAATGAGTCTGACGGCATGCCATGCAGTTCTCAAAAAACCATTGTGCCATGTCCTTCTGAAAGTTATACATCATTCCTTTCTTTAGACTCCAGATCCCAGGACACTGTTCTAATGTGTTCATATGAGAGTTCTACATGCCATACTCAAAGATGGCCAGCAAAGTTTAAAATATCAACTTTCTCATTTGAAACTGAGCACTTGCTTTTAGAAGGAAATAATGCCTACGAAAAGCATGGGACCCTCTTGAGCAGTCCAAGAATCACAAGCAGTGACCTTGAGACACTAGCAGAGACAATATTTTGTTACACTGCGTACCCAACAGGTGTCCAGATTATGAACATAGTAGAGATGTTGATTGAAAAGTACCCATGCCTCAAAGAACCAGGGTCATTTAATAGACAGTATGGTTGGCAACAGAGGATTAAATATAAGATTTATTGAGCCATTTATCGAGCCAAATTAAGAGGCAGTCAGCTTTTCTTGTCCAGAACTGGAAGTCAACTCTCTGAAAAGAAAGAAGACAAATGAAAAGTCCACACCCAAAGGCATAAAAAGACCCAGAAAGGCAGAAGTTATCTACTTGCCCCCATTTTCACTTGGGGAAACCAAGGAAATTTTAAAAAGGAAAGAGTTAATCTTCTTAAAGAAAATCAGAAGAAAAACAGCAAAAGGTAATTGGTGAAATGATGGAGAGGACTTTCTCCTATCGAAGATTTGAAATCATTAAGACTACCCTGCTGTCAAAGATTTCATGGAGAAGTCTGTGCCAATGGTGTAGTGGTAGTGCGTTGACACGTGCACTCCGGTGCTCACGGTGACCCAAGTTCAATTCCCGCCTTGAGGTCCTGTGCTGATCCTTTTCCTCTCTGTTCCCCATGCTTTTCTGTCAATACTGTCCTGTCCATTAAAGGTAAAAACCCCGAGAAATAAAGATTTCATGGAGAAATGGCCAGCTTTTTTGTGAATCTGAGGTAAATTTTATTTTTTAATAGGTACTTATAACTTTTGGAATTCACATTTCATTCCTTAAAAACAATTACAGTAAATATTTAAAGTTCAATAGAATAGCATGTGTGTGGTTGGCAAAAAAAAGTGTTTATTTAACTACTAATTCATTTTTTATTATTTTTTCCCTTTATCTTAGATAAAGAATGAATTCAGAAGGATAATCACAATCCCCCTGGAATCAACCTTTCTCCAGAAACTGGACCTCCTCACTCCAAAGCTCCTGCATTTGTTTAAAATGAAGGGTGGGGATGCAGGCATAAAAATTAGAAGTGTGCTAGACTCACTTAACCAGGTAAATTAATATATTGCACTTCCAATATCGTGACTTGATAGATGAAGTTGGTAAGTGTACACTATTAATGTATGCTGCAATTTACCTTTGCTTTGATCAGCAAGTTGAAGAAAAGCGAAATGCTGTCATCCGCTGCCTGCTTATATACCTGGGAGAATCATCTGAGGAGCTCATCGAAGCTTACCAGGTACATAAAAAATTTCCAAGTTCATTTTGATTTCAGATATATAAAGTTTTGCACATTACAATTTTTAACCCCAAAAAATAAATGCTTGTGTTTGTGTGTGTATGTATATATGTATATATAATAATAACTAATAATTTCTGAGGGATCATGTGACTCATGTGAGGCTGAAAATTCATCTTTAAAATGACTGGAATAAATGATTAAATTAAATGAGAAACTATTTTTGAACAGTTGTTTTATAGTGCAATAACATTTCACAATTTTACAATTTGTACTGTACTTTTGATTGAATAAAGGCAGCCTTGCTGAGCAGGAGAAGCTGATTTTAAAACATTTTAAAATCCTTCTGACTAGGCAGGGGACGATAACTGGTTTCAAGGTTTACCGCGGTCAAAGTACTAAAACTGCAAAAAAAAAAAAGATATACCATTCCTAAGGTAAATGCAAAGGTTTTTTAAGTGTTTTTTTACCTATGCATTGTAAAGAAATCTGTGTTTTTGAAACTAATGAAAACAGCCGAAGTGTGATTTATATAAGTAATTTAGTGTGACATGTTTACTGCTCCAAAATATAATAAATTGAAGGGACTTGCTGAGTTAAAACCAGTTCGAATCAGGCTTGGAATTTTGAGCGCAAATTGCTTCATTCGCTCCAGGGCTTATACCATGACATGACAGTGCGCCAATTCATGTGGCTCTCTTCCCCCAATACCCTAGCCGTAGCTAGACAGATATGCTTTCAGCCATTTCGTAAGTGATTAACCATCTAACAATGAGATTATAAAGTTTCAACAGGATCTATCCATCACAAGACTTTTGAACGACTGATCATGTGATTTTGGTGGCCATGTGTGTGCCCTCGAGACATCCTACATCCTGCCAGATGGACAGTTTCACAGAGACAAAAGAGATCTCTGGCAATTAATGAAAGACTTAAGAAAGACAATCTCTTAAATGTTATAGCCAAGGCAAATTTTGAATAATAGCCATAGATTTCCTTATGTGCCATGTTTATTCCAACCAACCAGGTTAATAATGTGTTGTATTACCCTTAACAGGTTAAAATGATCTGTATGTGTCTGAAATGCTTCATGTTTGATGTTAAACCAAACCTTTTTTTATTTGCAATACATTGGTGTAAATGAGAACTTATTAGTACTCTCAGCAAGTCCGTTACCCCGGCAACTCAGAACAATCCCAACGAAGTCACCCGAAGCCACCCTATCAGGAGCGCCACGTGTTACCTCAGGCCAGCCCGGCGAGGCAAAACTCTAGTCAAGAAGACTTCAACAAACTCGCAAGTAACACGAACAACTGTTGTCTCTTTCTGGTTTGGTGCCTATGATCTTAAGCAGTTAAAGATAAGTCAAATCTCTGCTTTTGTGGTTTCTCAGGTGATTTTAAGATCTAGTACGAAAGGCTAGAATTAATTTGGGTCGGTTATTAACTCATTTTGCATCCTCGGAACTGCCTGTGTGTATGTGTGTGTGTTTGTTGTTTGCTTATTACGTAGTTAGCGTCATGTATCGCAGCGTAGTTCAATAAATCTTTGTTCTCCTTTGTAAGAACTGTGTTCTTGTTTTATGTGCTTCTATGTCATTGCCTCAAGCTGTAGATCTGTTACCTTGCTAAAAGGTTAACCCTATTCTGTTTTATGTTATTGTCGTTGGCCATGAAAATAATATAAACTAGGTTAGTAAAATGTGATGTCTCTATTTGCGGGACAAATTTCAGATAAAGTGTGAATCTTTTGATCTGATTCAATCCGACTCGATTGAGTCTAATCAATGATTCTAATCTTCAAGATCCGAGTCATTGATTTGAGCTAATAAAATTCCCTAATCGATCTTATAACGTAGGTTGATATACTACAAAATGTTTCCTAAAATGAAATAAATTGTGTTCATAGGGGGAAAAGTTTGTCGTTTTTTTACTCACACATTTAAAAAGAACATATTTTAGAGCAGTGATCACAATGCTGTGAAACAGTGATATTTTTATCCAAGGTTATCATAGTGTCAGAATCTTATACCAGCCCATGCCTATTTAGTATTAGGCATGGGCCGGTATAAGTTCCTGACGCTATCATTTGATCATTTCAAATCATTTAATTTAAAACAGGATTATTACTTTTTTACATTTAACATTGCCGTCTTGATGAACAGAATCATTTTCTAAAATAAAAAAAACTTTTGTGGTATTGTCAATTTTTTAAAATATCAAAACCATTTTGTTTGACAGTTACACGTCCTCTATTCATTTTGCTAATTTGTTCAGCAAGTGAAAATGTTCTTAAAGGACTCAGAAACAGTTTTATTTAATACATAATGTTGTATTTTAGTGTACAATTTAAAAGGATACTTCCTGTCTTATCCTTCAGTTCCTGGGGACCCTGATCTCAAAGGACCTTTCCTGGACCAACAACACCTCCAGCCTGGTCAAGAAGGCTCAACAGCGCCTCTTTTTCTTAAGGCAACTTAAGAAGAACCAACTGTCATCAGCCGTCTTGGTGAACTTCTACCGCTGCACAATAGACAGCATCCTGACCAACTGCGTTACAGTCTGGTATGGAAGCTGCTCTGTTGCGGAGCGTAAGGCACTGCAGCGGGTGGTGAAAACTGCCCAACGCATCCCAAGGAACACACTCCCAGCCATAGAGGACATCCAGAGGAAACACTGTCTGCGCCGAGCACGCAGTATTCTTAAAGCGCTTCAGGCTCCCCAGAACAAAAACCAGCAGAATAAGAACAGCTTTTTACCCAGAGCTGTCTTCCCCCCCCCCCCCCCCCATACAACATACAACAGAATTTTGCAAGCTCAAACTCTAGTGTGACCGCAGCTTTATTCTGCTTGCTAACAGCAGGTGTACATTATTAATACTCATTCAACACACTTAATCACTTAATTAACTCATTAACTTCAACACTCAGTTTAAAACGCTTTTCAAATGAGAATTAACTTTCAGTACATTTTGAGTTAACTACACTTATTTTATTTGATAAATGTGACTGTTAGGTTTTACAGTGTAAAACAAAAGTAGTTTTAGGTAAAAATGTTAAGTAAAAAATATTGCTAAGCTGTATTTCATTAGCACATTTATTTAAAAACACAAACAAATTATCTAAATGTAATTTTAATATAATTTTAAATTAATGTTTGTGTTTATTATAGTATAATTAATCACTGTATTTAAAAGGAATTGTAAATGTTTAGTTAGCCTTTGTGAATTTAACAAAAAATTTATTTTTATTAGTATTTTTTATAAAGATATACAATATAGAGCGTACCCTCTTGAAAAACACAATTTTCTTGATAATTTGCTGGATATTTTGTTGTGATGAAACTAGAAAAGGAATCTGTATCACTTTACAATAAGGTTGTGTTAGTTAGGCCTAATGTTAGTTGATTTATTTATTACATGAACAAACAAGAGATAAACAATAGATTACAGTACTTTTTTCAGCTTTGTTAATGCTATTTAATGACAATAAAGTTGTTCATTGTTAGTTCATGGTAAGTAATGTGAATTAACTAATGTTAACAAGCATGCATTTTAGATTGCTGAACTATAATTAATAAATGCTGTACGTGTGTTGTTTATTATTAGTGTATGTTATTAAATATGTTAACTAATAATACCTTATTGTAAAGTGTGACAAAGGAATCAATATATGTACAACACATCATTGTTTTCATCTGCTGCCCCCATCTGGTGCTCATGTTGAACTGCAGCCTCCCTCAGGTACGCAGAAGTGTGTTTTCTGTGTTTGTGTTGCTCTGCAACCCTTGGTCACAGCTGTTTATAGCCTCACTTGGATGAACTCTCAAATCCAGAGATGTCAAACAACCCCCCAAATACCTTTTCCACTAGTAAAATTTTATATCTGAAGCTGAAATAATCGCCTTTCAGGTACTGTTGAGAGTCAAGCAGGCCCTCAGTTTACTCCAAGCCCCAGTGTGTGTGAGTGCTGTCGGCCAGAGGGTGCAGCTTTTGGAAACAGGAGCTCTCATTAATACGGCAACAAAAGTGGCCCTGTTCCACTCGGCCTGCCGGTCTCTGAAGCTGCTGGATTGAATATCTTGCTGCTTTGTTGTGCCTTTTGTGTGAAAATACAATGAATATCTTTTGCCCCCCTCCCCAATCGAAGATAAATGAAAGGCTTTCTTTGAGCCAAAAATATGTCAGAGACATCAGGACTGTCAGCTTGAAGGTCTGGGCTGTTTTTTTGCAGCTCTACATATGGTGAGTGACTGCATTAGCTTCTATTGAGATGCTTTTTCAGTATCACATAAAAGATTTTTACTGGCTTTCACTGCACGCTAGAGGGCAGTAGACATGTTATAATATCGTTTTGTAAAACTTGAGCACTCCACAGTTATTAGTATACCTACAATCTGATAGCGTAATAATGCAAACTTTTACTGTGCATGCAGGAATCCTACGTTGATATATCCATTTTTAAATGTATCAAACTATCAAAATCTAATATACGAAATATCAAATTCCCTGTGTAAGATAATTTTGATTCCTCTTTTGATCTCCATGATTTCATCATTGAGCTGAAAATTTAAGATGAATGGACACTCCAGTCGTTTTTTTCCCCAAGGAATACAAACACAGATGCCATGATCTGCAAGGAAGCAAATTGTTCAACTGTCTCAGTTACCTATCATGTGCCCCCCTCTCTGCCTTCCCCTTCACCTCCTTAACCAGAGCTCAGGTCACTAACATTGCACACAGAATCTTCATCCTCTTCATATCTTGTGAATCTATAACTTTAACTTGTCATGTTTAATATGATTTTAAATGTCTTTGTGTGATTGCTAAGTGGTCTCAGTTTTGTAGTAGTCATTTGTATTATAATAATTACTGGCTGCTGATTTGCATTTGGGAAAATTCTGTTCTACTGAAGTATGTAATTGTCTGTCAAGTATTAACTTTTTACCCCACAATTAATTTTTAGGTTACCATATGACAAGACGGAGGTCTTGGTGAAGCTTTTATTATCTTCAATATACGGTTGTTTGTTTTTAAGTTGAGTATTTAAGAGAAAGGTGCAAAAATGTCATTGGGATCTTGTAGCCAAGATACCGCGTTGCAGTGTGTGAGTCTCTGAGCTCTGCATCAAGACTTATATTCTGCAACACACTTCTTTGGTCAGGTATGCATCTCTAACTTTGATTTATCTTTGAGCAATACATGTATATACAGTATCATCTGACAAATAAATTGTTATATTTGATTTATTTTGAGTTACAGTAAAATGATTATGACTAAATTGTAAGAACACTTTTGTTGACCCTTGGTGTTTTACGGCCAGTGTGGATCAAACTAGAAGATTACGAGTGAATGGAGCAATGAGCACTTCATCGTACTGATGTAAGATTACTGAGCTTTTTGATCTGGCAAGTTGCATTATAAAAAACTGGGTAGAGCAAGTAGGAGGTGGCCAGCTTAAAAAAGTGCCAGTTCCCTGCAAACCTATGACTAAGAATCAAGCTGGCGAGCTCAAGTGGTGCAGACATGTGAATTGGCCACACATAGACTCAATACAACTGGTCATCAATAAACGAATAACAAAATATATTGTGTCTGGTATCTGAAATAATAAAGTATCCAAATTAATTAACTTTTAATTACTTGAAATTAGAATCAAATTAAGTTCAGAGCTTAAAATAAATAAATTCTTAAAAGCAAGATAATTATTTCCAGAAGTGCTAGAAAAGGCTTACACGCATTTAACCTTCGGCCATTCATTGGATTTCGTCGTTGGGCCAATAGAATGGAACCCTACACATGACTTTCCATGACATTCACAAAAAGCTTAATAACATGACATCTAATAAACATAAACACAGGCTGCAGTTTTAAATATATTAATAATATAATATGAAAATAATGTTAAAATAAAAAACATAACATTAAAATGTTACATTGAATGCAAATTTGCATGACTTTATTAGTCACTTTGAGAATAAAAAAACAATGGATAATTTACAGATTTTGAAAAACGAAAAGTTTGTACTATCTTTCATATTTGATAGCTCCATGGTAGTTTTACAGACATTTATATTTAGCTTTTTTGTCATCTACTTTTTAAAACTTGTTTTTGACTCAGTCTTCAGTCATTCTAAAGCCATATTTTGCTTAGTAAAAGTTGCCATATACTGCATTGATTCAATAAGTTAAATTGTTCTACGATATCTACATAGTTAGTATGTGGCTTAGGCTAAGGTAATTCTCCAGAAATGGTTTTATATGCAATTTTTTTGCTCCATAAAATACTCCTTGAAGAATTCTTTTTGACCATATTTGGAATTATCCTGAATATTAATGAGCTCAGTTCTGAGGCAGCTCTCAGTGCTCTCTCCCACACACACACACACACACACACACAATTAGGGGTGTACCTAGAAAATTATTTCTAGAATACGTTTGTTAGCTGAAATAAAATTATTATACGTTCTCATAATATTGAAAGAAAACATTCTTAGAACAATGTTCTTATAACGTCTTCTGGATGTTTCTGTACTTGATGAACATTCTCATAATTGTAACCAGGATGGATGTGGCACTGACAACAGGACTGCGAATCCACATGCAGGTTTATTAGCAGAAATGGTCAGGCAAGCAATGATCAACACAGGAGCAAACAGATGTATGAGGGCAATCCAGAGTCGAAGTCAAATTAGCAGGCAGATGGCCACAAGGAAGGCAGCAGACAGGGAGAAACAGACAATCAAGGCGAGGGTCAAAACACGGCAAAAACAAGACAAAGGAAACGCGTTGAAATGTCACCGTAAACAGATAACAAGTCTCGGCAACTGGGTTGAGTGTGTGTGCTCCTTATATACTGTGTGTAAGCTGTCTTTGACAATCTTCCGGTGGTGTGTGTGCAATCATTCAGGATTAGGAACGTGTGTGTGAGCGGAGTGCATGTATGGGGTTGTAGTCCATTAGATGGCGGATTTGTAGTCCGTAAGTGATAATGCATGTTTACCAGCGATATATGGAGAGAGGATCGCTGGTGATCGTGACAGAACCCCAACCCCAAGGAGTGGCTTCCAGACGCTCCTACCATAGTTCAGGTGGGAGGTTAAGCGGAGACGGAACAGGGGGAGCAATGGAGGGCCAGGACCATGCAGTAAAGGTGTACCTGAAGCATGGAGCTGAGGAGGGCCTGCAGCGTAGAGCTGCGGAAGGCCTGAAGAGTGGAGTTGTAGAGGGCCTGGAGCGTGGAGCTGTGGAAGGCCTGGAGAGTGGAGTTGCAGAGGGCCTGAAGCGTGGAGCTGCGGAAGGCCTGGGGAGTGGAGCTGCGGAGGGCCTGGAGCGTGGAGCTGCAGAGGGCCTGGATCGTGGAGCTGCAGAGGGCCTGGATCGTGGAGCTGCAGAGGGCCTGGAGTGGGGAGCTGCGGAGGGCCTGGAGCGTGGAGCTGCGGAGGGCCTGGAGCTGCGGAAGGCCTGAAGAGTGAAGCTGCTGAGGGCCTGGAGTGTGGAGCTATGTAGGGCCTGGAGCATGGAGCTGAAGTTGGTCTGGGGGCTTAGGTTCAGCAGGCACAGGCAGTTCATATAACCCCCGTGGGTCAGGAGGCTTTGGTTCAGGGGGCACTGACAGTTCATTTAATCCCAGTGGGTCAGGAGGCTTTGGTTCAGGGGGCACTGGCAGTTCAGATAACCCCAGTGGGTCTGGAGGCCTTGGTTCAGGGGGCACTGGCAGTTACTCTAACTCCAGTGGGTCAGGGGGTTTTGGTTCAGGGGGCACTGGCAGTTCATTTAACCCCAGTGAATCAGGAGGCTTTGGTTCAGGGGGCACGGGCAGTTCAGATAACCACAGTGGGTCTGGAGGCTTGGGTTCAGGAGACACTGGCAGTTCATTTAACCCCAGTGGGTCAGGAGGTTTTGGTTCAGGAGACACTGGCAGTTCCTCTAACTCTAGTGGGTCAGGAGGTTTTGGTTCAGGAGACACTGGCAGTTCATTTAACCCCAGTGGGTCTGGAG
>CAIGQZ010032915.1:480767-512255 GCA_903798205.1 Danio tinwini | reverse complement strand
TTTTATGTACAGCACTTTCAACAAACCACAATGGGTACCAAAGTGCTGTACATAAAAACAGATAAAACACATGCAAACATACAAGGAGCCAAAGTACATAAAATCACAACACATGATTAAAAGCTAAAGAAAATAAGTGTTTTCAGTAACCTCTAAAAAAAAACTCAAAAGTTGGAGCTGTTCTAAGGGAGAGTGGAAGATCGTTCCAGAGTCTTGGAGCTGCTACTGAAAACGTTCTATCGCCTCGACATTTCAAGCGTGATCGTGAAACTTGCAAATAGAGTCGATCCTTAGAGCAAAGAGATCTCACGGGTTGGTGTATAGTAATTAACTCAGAAATATACTCAGGGGCCAGGCCATGGGGGGATTTAAAAACATACAGCTGTACTTTGTACTGAATTCTAAACTGGATTGGTAGCCAGTGTAGTGAAATCAGTACAGGTGTAATGTGATCAAATTTAGGCTCAGAGTCAAAGATAACACCAAGACTTTTTACATAGAAATGTATTTTTCCAGGAAGCAATGACATATTGCCATTAGAATCCAAACCTTTTTGAACAAAAACAATAAATTCACATTTGTCCTCATTCAGTTGGAGAACGTTATTCGCTAACCAACCCTTCACATCAGTCAAACAATTAAACAAAGCCTGAAGGGAGGATTGATCCCCAGATTTTATGGGGAAGTAGATTTGAGAGTCATCAGCATATAGATGGTAATTTATGCCATGCTTTTCAAAAATTTTTCCTAACGGAAGTAAAGGGAAAACAAAACAGGACCCAGTATCAAGCCCTGTGGAACCCCACACATTAATTGAACGACAGATGAGCACGAGTTGCCCAAACTGACTGATATAGTTCTATCCTTCAGATATGAGGAGAACCAATTCAAGGCTAGACCCTGGATACCAGCGTGTCCTCTAAGCCGATCAGTGAGAATGTCACGATCCAACAGTAAAAGAACAGTAGAAGAACAACACAGCTACCTGAATCAACCTCCACCAAAATATTGTTTGAAACCCTCAATAGAGCAGACTCTGTGCTATGACCAGCTCTAAAACCTGACTGAAACTTATCAAAAATACTATTATTAACCAGGAACTCATTCAGCTGTACAGACACAATCTTCTCTAAATTTTTTGAAATAAAAGGCAATTTAGAAATAGGGCGAAAATTCTTCATGTCTGAGGCATCAAGATTCACTTACTTTAATAGGGGCTGAATAACAGCATGTTTAAAACTACTAGGAACAATGCCAGTAGACAAACTACAATTAACAATTGAAAGCACACTTGGACCTAATATTGCTGTTCACCCAGAGCTGGGGCTTTACTTTCTTTTTCTTAATTTTCAATGGAGCTACAGAATTCAGAATATTAGAGCATATAGAGTTAAACTGGATAACTAACTCCTCCTGGTCTTGATAAACCAGTATCAAAAGCATCTCAGTATCTTTTTAACATTAACATTTTATACTGTTAACTAGATGATGACGAAGACTCACCGCCACCAAAAAGACAGATTTTAACCACACCAAAATGTAAGTAAATTGTTCAGAATCTTTTAGTTACATGGCTACAAATCTGTGCTCAGTGTTCAAGAATTATTTGTTACCCTGGCTGTGAAAACTGCTGTAAAGTATTTTTTGATGATTTACTTTTTTCTATAAAAAAACATTCTTCAAAATGTATATAACATTTCTCAGAAAATGTAACATTGATGTCTTCTTTACTGACTGATTAAGACCATGTCAAAGATTGAAATCATAGTGCAATCAATTCATCAAACTGTTCTGTTTATCACATAGTTAGATTTTAAGACTAATTGCACAGAGAGGGTCCCATATATTTAAAGGTTTTTACTTGTGTTTCAAGGACAGAATTTTTTGAAGAAGAAAGACAGTGTGAGTTTACTTGATCTTTCTTGTTAGCAAACCAATTCAGAAAAGATAATCTATTGATAATTACTGTTTTTTTTTTCACTTAATTTTTTGTTAGTAAATACTCCAGGCTGTAGCAACACACAAATGAGTGAGTGCCACTCCATTTTTTTAAATTTGATAACAAAAATAACAAATAATTGTCACATTTTTGGAATATTATTTTTTAGGTTTTCTACTAGAAACTGACAGGGAAAACAAAAATGAAGGTGGGATAAAATATTCAAAGGATTTAAATAATTTTCACACTTAGATACTATTCACGTTTTTGTTGCTGGTGTGTCTCTTCACCTTCTCTGTTTATAGGTGTAGGTATCGGTGTATAAACAGGGAAGAGGTGTGATTTTAGAATAATAATCAAATAATGCTCATTTTGCTTGAAAATACCTATTTCTATTGTATATGTTATAAATTCTGGGAAAGAGAATCAGAACCGACAAAAATCTGCAAGTTCACACTTACAGAAATTGGAAATTGTAATCCGTGCATCTCTAATTCATTTATTTGTTTGATGCTGATTACAAATGCAAACATTATTTTTTACAATAAAACTAACATATTATACACAGGTAATTAAAATTTAATTACTAATTATATTAATATATATTTGTATTATATAAATAATTAATAATTTTATATTAATTATAATATATAATTATGTAATTCAGATATTAATAATATATAATATTTGAATTATTAAAAAAATATAAATCTTAATTATAATAATAGGAATATAATTATTTATATATTATTTCTAATATTATTTAATAATTCAGATTTCACAAACTTCTTATTTCCTCTTTTTCTGAATGATCTACTTTTTCAGCTGGTGTGGCTGAAGAAGATGCTCCTGCATCAGCCGATGAAACCAATTTGTGTTAGTATAAGTTATTGAAATGTTTTCTTTCCTTCAAAGATTTGTGACCACTAAGATTTGCTATTGTTTTTGGAAGAAGTCTCTTCTGCTCAAGTTTCAATTGTTTAGTCAAAAATACAGTAAAGCAGTAATATTGTTAAATATTATTAGAGATTACAATACAGAAACTAAACATTGTTGCTTAAACCTTCAGAAATTATTCTGATATTGTCACAAAGTAACAATGTTGTTGTATGTTATTGGTTTTTACAATGTATAAAAGACTGTATAACATCATGCTATAGTTTTATACAATGCGTAACAAAGTCCTGCTGTTGTGTTTTTCTCAGTCTGTGTCCTTCTGGCCTGTAACAGTCAATAGCCCCTTTCACAAACACAAACTTTTTCCGGAAAATTACCGGCAATTTTCTGGAATTGTCTGTATGTCTGAACAGGCCCTTTTTGAAAATACCAGTAAATTCATCCTGGCAGTTATCTGGAAAGAGAAGTTGTAACTTGTATTGCAGGAAAGAGCACGTTCACGTCTAGAAAACGCTGACGCGAGACGTCTACTTCAGCCAATCAGAACACTCAGACACATTCACATCCGTGCGTTTTTTTGAGAATAAACGTCTTGGTATATTTTTCCAGACACATTTAGCTGCTAGATGTTAGTCAGATAACATTTCTATGTTCCTTCTTAACGCCAACAAAGGAAAAAATTATTGATAAAATGCTTACAATAAACCGCTGTTTGTTTACCTTAAAGCTCTACTTAAGGCATGTGCACGTGAAGTGCAGGAGTGCTCCGCTAAGCGCCAGCACACACACATATGTACATCTCAACATGTGAATGTTCCTCCATATGTTTTCATCGAAGTTGTTTACAATACTGATCCATCCACCGAATTTGTAATGTTGTCAAATGTGTAAACAATTAGCTGCAGTTAGCATGCCTTTGGATGTCTCTGGGATAAACTGCATGAATGCTAAAGCTTTAAAAGTAAAATCATCAAGCCGGATCCCTATTACATTTACAAATACAATCGCAGCCACTTTGAGCTCATTTCTGGTTAATGATGTCAGAATTTACCTGTATTTTGGAATGGATGTGTAAATGATCTTTTCCAGAAAAACGTCCTTGCCTGTGCTTTTTTTTAATTTACCAGTAAAGTCGTTCCGGTAATTTTCCGGATATTTACTAGTATCACTGTGTGAAAGGGGCTTATAACTTAAGTGTAATATCTTATTTACAGTAATTTCCTATGCTTTCAGTGTGATATAATAAATTGATGTAGATTGCAATCTAGTGTAAGGGCTAAATGACTATAATTTTTTGGAAGTCGACTTTTATGTTATTGAGGTCTATGTCATTAGTAATGTTATCAATAAAACACAAGATGCTAATATTTTGCAACATCTTATTTGCGAAAAAAAAAAAAAAAAACATGCACATGCTGTTTACAGCTCATTCATTACAAAAAAGTTTAACCAATTACATTACCAATGACTAATTTTAATGCAAAACAAATGCATTGTCAACCCTTTCATTTTCAACAGCATGGGCTATTTTTTGTGCTACATAATGCAGTCAGCACAATGATCACTGCACATTCTACTAAGAATGTAACAATAAAAATATTTTAGAGCTAAAATAATGCATATGTCATCACCACACAGAACACCCAATTTATGGCAGTTAACTTTATAACAACATAACACACAAAATGTCAGTGTCCTGCTCAGGCACAGATTGCTGATAGTGTAAGCCATGTCCACCTGGGATGATATTTACACATTCTATAAAATTTGCCTCACCTTCTAGCTGCACTAAATGGTTTCTGTGCGTTTCACAGTTCATTTACAAAATATCACTTTTCTAGTGTTGCGTAAATGTGATTGACTAGAGTATTTGCATGAACCGATCTAACTGGCTGACACCTGTTTGATGATTTAAAGTTCACTCAAAGTTCATGTGAATCATTGAAGCTAACCTAAAAAAATTACATTAAAATTAATTTCAATAATTCGAGGGCAGTTCATTCAGTGAATGTACCTTTGTGTATAAGCTGCCATGTAGTTCAGGTCTAAAAACATGTAATTTGCACAGCACAACTAGTCAATCAAAAAGTGTCTAGAGCATTAAAGTCGTGCAACCCCTAGTGACATCTATATATTTTTATTTTATTTTGAGAATAAACATACTTAATAATATAACTACCTGAAACTATGCTCAGATGTTTTAGAATTGTGAAATTTGAACTTTAATAAGTTTTTTTTAAATTAAGAAATTATTGATTAAGAAATTATAATGTACAGCAATAAATGTAGATACATTTCTGACAGATTTTTTTGACCTCCTTCTCTTTTGGATGTTGACATTTCAGACAAAACTGAGCTGAAGAAACTAGAGCGGGCCATGTCCATTCGTTTGGATAAAATGGACCAAAAACTGTCCACAATCGAAACACTTCTACGAAGTGTGGCCCAGCCAAGCATCATGTCGGAGTTTTTGCTTCAGCCCTGTTCAAAGTTGCAGGAGCTGCGGGACTTGTGCACAAAAAAATATCCTGAATACAGGAAAAAAAAACTGTAAGTACATTTAACCTAAGATTATACAATTTGATGTACTTTATTTTTTTTACTTTGTTGTTATTGTTTTATTTTGTATTTCTTAATTTACTTCAAGTATGCACAGGGCTTGACGCTTACTTTTTTCAGGAGTAGCACATGCGCTCCTAAGTTGAAAAATTTAGGAGCACATTAAAGAATTTTAGGAGAGCAGTGAAAATATAAAAATAAATAGTGTTTTTGCCTAATAAATGTACACGAAGAGATCTTTAGAAGCAAAGCCGTTTCATTCAATTGAATACAATAAGTACAATAGGCTTTATTTTACTGTATAACAGCTTAAATAGTATTTAATAATTATTTATAATTTAAGCTGTGGTGATGCTGTGGCAAAGTTAGTAGCATGTTTGCCTCACAGCAAGAAGGTCTCTGGTTTGAGCCTTGGCTGGGTCAGTTGGCGTTTCTGTGTGGAGTTTGCATGTTCTCCCGCGTTGGCGTGGGTTTTCTCGAGGTGCTCTGGTTTACTATAGTTGAATTGGGTAAGCTAAATTTTCAGTAGTGTGAACGAGAGTGTATGGGTGTTTCCCAGTGGTGGGTTGTGTCTGGAAGGGCATCCGCTGCGTAAAACATGTGCTGGATAAGTTGGCGGTTCATTTCGTTGTGACGACCCTAGATTAATAAAGGGACTAAGTCATGTAAGAAATCAACCTACGTTATAAGATTGATCAGGAATTTATTAGCTCATATCAATGACTCGGATCTTGAAGATTCAAATTCATATTATTTTCGTAGCCAACGATAATAACAACACAGAATCGGGTTAACTTTTAGCAAGGTAACAGATCTACAGCTTGAGGCAATGACTTAGAAGTACATAAAACAAGAACACAGTTCTTACAAAAGGAGAACTTATTAAGCTACACTACGATACATGAAACTAACTACGTAAAAAGCAAACAAAAAACAAACGCACACACACATTCACACACACACAGGCAGTTAAGAGGATGCAAAATAAGTTAACAACCGTCCCAAATTAATTCTAGTCTTTCGTACAAGATCTTAGAATCACCTGAGAAACCACAAAAGCAGAGATTTGACTTTTCTTAAACTGCTTAAGATCATAGGCACCAAATCAGCAAGAGACAATATTTGTTTGTGTTACTTGCGTATTTTCTGAAGTCTTGTTGGTGTTTGCCTCGCCGGGCTGGCTGGAGGAAACACGTGGCGCTCCTGATAGGTTGGCTTCTGTGACGTCTGTGGGATTCCCGCTCGTGAGCGGAGGCTGTTCTGGTTTGCTGAGGAGCCGACTGCGGAGAGTCGGTTTGCGAAAGTACGAGTGGTTTCGAGGTCCGAAACTTAAGAGGTTTGCATGAAGAGTATGTGGTGACCCAATCACGCGGTGCGAAGTCCGGGCAGGTGAAAGGGGGCAGAGAGTACAGCTAGGCGCAAACCAGCTAATGCAAAAAGCAATGTTTTTAGGGCTGCAGTGGGATTTTAAGGGACCTGATCTGATCCGTCCCTCTTACACTGTCCTCCAACGAGCAGCTGCCATGAAGGGCGGGGCCACGCCCCGTACCAGTGTAGTCAGAGTTAATTATTCACCAAATGCAAGAGACATCTAACTATCAAGAGACAAGTAACTATCTGACATTAAATGTTACAAGACGAATACTGTTTGTACTATTAGTTTTTTATTTACACCAATGTATTGCAAATAAAAAGGGGTTTGGTTTAATATCAAACAATTCAGACACATACAGATCATTTTAACCTGTTATAAGGGTAAAACAACACATTATTAACCTGGTTGGTTGGAATAAACACAGCACATAAGGAAACCTATAATATTATTCAAAATATCAAATTTGCCTTGGCTCTAACATTTAAGAGATTGTCTTTCTTAAGTCTTTCATTAATTGCCAGAGATCTCTTTGTCTTATCTCTTATGGAATTTGTCGTTCAAAAGTCTCGTGATGGAGGTATCCTGAAAGCCCAATTGTCTAGATGGTTGATGATTTACACTGCCGCATCTCTGTCCATCTGGGCCAGAGTATTGGGGGAAGAGAGCTAAATGAATTGGCGCACTGTTATGTGATGGTATAAGCCCTGGAGCGAGTTCAATGAATAAAAGACAACGTGGCTGCCTCAATATTCCAAGCCTGATTCGAACTGGTTTTGATCAGGAGTCCCTTCAGCCGAAAAGACAATAAATGAATGAATGAATGAATTTAAGCTGTATGGAGTTTAGCTAGAGGTCCACAGCAGGACTGGGATCAAATTGCTGTAATGAAGGCCTCTCTAAACTGATCTGAATCAAGTCTTCAGTTGTAGACATGCCTAGGCAGCTTCTTGTTCAATTTTTGATCCAGTTTCGAGCTGAAAATGTATCTTTCACCCTTGGTAGTTTAATATAAATACACTTGCACTAGCTAGATTGAAACACACCTTTTCTCCACAGCACATAAAAAATGTGACTTTTAAGAATAATTTTATCAAAATTAATTTATTTGCATAACATATTCAACCGATTCCACCCTACTTCCCACATGGTAAATGTACAATAATGTAAAGAAAGACACAACTACAAACTCAAGTGCAAAGCTGACACTGTTTATCAGAGCACTTTATCTTTCTGGGGTTTTAAAAGAAGTGCTGAATATGGGAATGCCTTTTTGAATTAAAGATTTCTTCTGCACCAAAGTAACACAATCTTTTCTATTAAACTTTAATGGTCCCCAGCAACAGAAGACTTTCTTATTGATTTCTTATTCTTATTTAACAAACAAATAAAAAAAAGGTTTGTGTGTTTCTTTTCAGTGTGCACCACTGACAGGGCAAATTTGCTCTCTCTCTCTCTCTCTCTGCTGTTATGTTGGTGCTGCTGAGAGATTGAGATGCACTGGCCAAAGTTTGCGCATAAGGTAATGCAAAAACGAATACAATTAATATCGAAAGTGAAAGCAGAATCTCAGACATGTCCGGGGAAAAGAGCATGTATTGTCACCCCAAATAAGGAGCTGGATCAGTCTATTTAGTAAATAGGCTTTTCATTTCCGCTTCTCCTCGCTGCTACCAAAATCAGAACAGAAGTTCTGTATCCAGCGCGTCTCTGTGGGTCTGCATGCAGAGCATGTGAGTCTGTGGCAGAGTGTTCTCAGTTTCTCGTCAACACAGAACCGGGCCACCCAGGTAAAGTCTGTGTGGGTAGCGCTGATGTTGAATTGGGTCTCACACTAGATGTGCTACGATATGCCACGCATGGCCAAATAGTAGACGTTTTCTATAAGGCTCGCACGATGTGCGACATGCCGCTATTCGACACCATGCGTTGCTTAGCAACGTATATAAAAAACAGCATGACGTGAAGTAAATAAACATGTAGAGAGGTGCTGTTGTTGATAGCATCAGCATGTGCTACAGTCACAATAGATTTTCAACGTAAAACACCATTAGTGTGAAGAGCATGTTGTTTTACCGTGGCTGAGTGAATTAAGTCATCAGTCGAGCTTATTAAAAAAGAAAACCACGCATGTGCGACTAAATAAATTTTCCAGTTCGCACACGTCTATTTTTAGTCACAAATGCGAGGAAAATGGTCGCACTGTCGAGCCCTGAAGCAAAAGGCAAAGTGCACATAAATATGCACACCAACATGTAAGTTTGCAATCTATGGAAGTAATTGTTCTCTGAGTTATAATGCTGTGTTCACACCAGATGTGGAACGTGGGGATAAATCGCACTATTCGTGCATAAATAGACATGTGAACATTTGAGTTTACGTGCGCGTCAAATCCGCTTTATTCAGGTGTCAAATTCACTTCGGGACAGACGCGGATTCGAGTCATGGGCAGGGCTTCTGTCTGCCCGGTGACTGTAGCTTCGTTGCTAAAAGGCTGACATTGATTTTATTGATAAAATAACTGTGTTTATGTGCTTTATGAAGACTGAAAAACAGCATCAATTTGATTGGAGCAGTGTCTGAGTCCACTAGATCATTTCAGAGGTGCACCCAGCTCTGTGAGGTCATAAAATCCTCCAGAAACTATACTTGGATGATAGAAGCATTCAGCTGTGCTTCTGACTGAGCTGAGCCCAGTTTGATGAACTGTTGTCGGTATAAGCCGGAGGATTTACACCAGCAGCAAGCGCTACGTCATAATCACGCACCCACAAGAGCAAACTCGAGCTATTCGCGCGTTAAGCGTGCAAAAAGCTCAATTCGCGTCGCGCCATTTGCGCATTTGAGCTTGACGCATTTTCCGCGTCTTGTGTGAACGCAGCATAAAAGTTGGGTTGGGTATCATCAGATATGGATCAGAACAATGTTTTCTGCAGTGAAAATGGACAGAATAATTGAAGGACTAACACAAAGCAGCCCAATGTCTTATCATTCTGAGACCTAAATTGTTTTAAAATGCAAATATTTGGTGTTTTGGAAAATTGGAACCAGTTTGAAAATGTAATTGGTTTTTGATACCCAACCATATGTATGAGTTGATTGAACAGAAATAAACATTTAACCAACATTAATAAGTAATAATTACTTATACAGGTCCATTACTTGAGCCTTCTCGGGGGCAGTACCCCTGGGGAGGCCCTCAGAAGGGCACTGCGTGCCATCGGAGAAAACAAAATTTGGGCCCAATACTGCTTGAAAGGCAGAAAGGGGAAAAAGACCTTTCAAGGCCTGGAGATTTGCAGTGTCATAATTCGTAAGTATTACATTTTGTAAACTGAAGTCATTGTGTTTGGGAACAGAGATGAGGTTCTCAAGGTGAATGTGTACCTTGGCTCTAAAGGTCAAACAACAACAAATAAGGAGTCAAATCTGAGTTTCGATAGTCATGTCAGAGCAGTTAGTAAATCAGCATACTATCATCTCAAAACATTGCAAGAATCAGATGTTTTGTTTCCAGTGAAGACTTGGAGAAACTTGTTCATGCTTTTATCAGCAGCAGGGTGGATTACTGTAACGGCCTCCTCACGGGCCTTCCCAAAAAGACAGTCAGACAGTTGCAGCTCATCCAGAATGCTGCGGCCAGGATTCTGACCAGAACCAGGAAATCAGAGCACATCACACCTGTCCTCGGGTCTTTGCACTGGCTCCCAGTTACATTCAGAATAGATTTTAAAGTATTACTACTTGTCTATAAATCACTAAATGGCCTAGGACCTCAATACATAACAGATATGCTCACTGAATACAAACCTAATAGAACACTCAGATGTCTAGGATCATATAAACTAGAAATTCCAAGAGTTCAGTCAAAGCAGGGTGAATCGGCTTTCAGCTACTACGCCCCTCGCTGCTGGAATCAGCTTCCAGAAATGATCAGATGTGCTCTAACATTAGACACATTCAAATCAAGACTGAAAACACATTTGTTTAGCTGTGCCTTTACTGAATGAGCAGTGTGCTTTGTCCGACAAATCGCACTACTATGTTTTTCTCTTCTTTTCCATTCTTTTACAACCTGTTTTAACATATTTTATCTGTTTTTTTATTATCTGTTTTAATTCTTTTTCTTACACTTGTCTTTTTTATTCCTGTTTATGTAAAGCACTTTGAATTGCCACTGTGTATAAAATGTGCTATATAAATAAACTTGCCTTGCCTTGCCTAAACACCCAGCTGACTACAGGTAGTATAATCCAGGGATTACTCTCCATTAAACTATTTAACTTTTTGGTAGTCAGCCATACAGTATTCACAGCAACAATGATTATGTGACGATACATCTTCCTATTGGTATTTTGCCCAAAAATGCTGTGTAGTCAGTCACATCATGCATTTGTGGCAGCTTTCATGTGGTTTGATGCTAAAATATGTTAACCCTGTTTACACCCGTGCTTGGCAAATATGTATAATTAAGATGCAACTTGGGACTAATGTTCTTTAAATATATTGTTAGATAAATATTTTTTATGAGGTACCAATATATTTTGTTTTCCAAAGATTTTTACTGAAGTGGTAATGCAAGGTGTTGTAAATTATTTTTAGAAGCTTGTCAAAAGATGCACACAAAAACTTCAACGAAGGTCTTGGAAGAGTGCATTGCGGACACATTAAAATACGCACCCTATCGAGATGCAAAAGTGAGTAACATTTAATAATTAGCCTATGAAACTTGTCTCTTTATCTCGTTCTTATTCACTCATTCTCTGTCTTTCTCACTTTCTTTCTCACTCTCACTTTCATGAAGAGAGAACATTTTTGGAAAAAAGTTTGGAAAAACATGAGGGATGAGTTTGTTAAAGCCAAAAGAGGTTATGGCAAAAGTCAAGGTACACAATTACAGAATATGTTTTTCCACCAGTCATAGGTTTAACAATGATGTATATATTACAAATTTTGAATTTAAAACTATTTAATAGTTACAAAACTATAATTAATCAACAAAGTATTTCTTTGGTAACAATAAGAAATCAATTTACAACATACTGATGCTCTGTTTTTCTAGGCTTTATTGGTGATAGGTCAGGGAAGTTGGACCATTATTGCCTTTTTAGCATATAGGTAGAGGACAGAAACTAGCCAGACAGTAATGTGTGAACTGTAGAGCTGACTAAATCTAAAAAGCCATCAGTATTTTTTAGCATGTGGACTTTTTTGCTTTTATTCTTGCCATAATAAAAATATATATTTGTAGAGCAACTCATGTTGTGTTGTCATTAATATTTTAATAAACTTTAATACGTAGAACTGTCCGAGATATGAACAAAAGCAAGTAATGCATCAAAGTTAGATTATACAAATCCTTACATTCATTAAAATAATTTATTAAAATAATTAAAAATAATTAGTTAAAAATCTTTAATAATAGTAATGATATGACATAGTTCCGGAAACTTTCTATTTCTCTGTTTGTTTCTTTTGACCGCCCCACTGTCGTTTTAAAGAATATCATTATGGAGAACGCATCCAGTAAAAAGCCTTGTCTGTTTTGTGAGGTGCGCATGCAGTCAGTGGAGATCTGCGGCGCCAGGCGAAAGTATAAATCAGTCTTCACTTCCACTTCCACTCTCTCACTCAAACTGTCACTCACTCTTTGCACTCTCTTGCTCGCTCACTGTTTCTTACTCATTCACTCTCTCGCTCTCTCTCACTGTCTTTGTCTTACTTTTTACTCTTTTTCTCTTTTCTGTGTTCAGTTCAGCTTGTACTTCATGTCTTATTTCTTCAGTTCAGTCTGAATGTAGTTGTGTTGCACTCAAAACCTGAAATGTGAATTTGTGTAGGAATGCCAACATAGCAATAAAACTCTGACTCTGACATTTTTTGTGATTTTTATTCTTCTTCACCTTTTTCCAGAAAAAGAAGATGGCCATGGCAACACCGGATGAACAGAACACAGCCTGATGTTTCAAAGCTCCAAGGGCATAGATTTAGTTTGAATCATTCTTACATAAGTTACAATTCAAGTAATTTTGTTTTGTTACTTGTTACAAAACAGTTTTGATATTTTAGTTATATTTTAAATAAACACAAACATATGCAACCTAATAAAGCATATTCTTTCATTTATTCATTTTCCTTCGGTTTAGTCCCTAAATTATCAGGGGGCGCCACAGCAGAATAAACTGCCAGCTACTCTAGCATGTTTTATGCAGCAGATGCCTTTCCAGCTGCACTAATAAAGCATCTAAAACTGTTAAAATATTTACACAATTTAGGTGATTACAAATTATTCTTCTACAGGTTGTACAAGTAATTTAGGAGATTTTTACATGCCAATGTGTCATTACTTTGATAGTTGTTTTTAGGATGTTTTTTTTTAATTAAGCTACAAACCAGAGAAGTAAGAAAAAAATAACTTGTATTTCTAATTTTGATGTTAAAACAAGTGTATTCTCAATAGAAAATATGTATCATCATCTTTTATTCACCTATTATTTTACAAAAAATTACAGAAACTTATTTTGCAGTACTAGATTGAAATAACAGAGAAAGCCTGTATAGTACACTGTGGACAAAATACCCTAACCCTATGCATTTACATTACAGATTTGAACAGGTATTTCTTTGTAATGTACATTGTTACATGTTATTAGAATAGTGGTCGAGTTCAGGGAATTTCCGAAAAAAATATATTCTAACCTTAAATTAACAATAAAGAAAGTGGCCATTTTAATGTTTTTTGGAATATTCCAAATAAATGTAAAAAAAAAAAAAAAAGTGGAAAGAACATTGCAGGAATGTTTTTCTAACAATAAAATAAAGTTAGCTACATTAAGCAAACTGAACAATAAACGTTCTTAGAACGATATATGTCAAGTGAAATGTTGTTTTTTAGAACATTGTAAGAACATTATGCTAACCATAAAAACGTTCTAGCAACATTAAGCAAACTGGACATTTCAACGTTCTTGGAACGTTTGAAATAAATGTTCTCAGAACATTACATTTTGGTGGTATTTTAGGTATTAAGAACGTTGTAAGAACGTTATGCTAACCATTTAAAAACGTTCCGTTAACATTAAACAATCTAGACATTTCAACGTTCTTGGAACGTTTGAAATAACATTTTCAGAACATTATATTTTGGTGGTAATTTGGGTTTTAGGAACGTTGCAAGAACAATATGCTAACCATTAAAAAATTTTCCAGTAACATTAAGCAAACTGGACATTTCAACATTCTTGGAACGTTTCAAATAAACATTCTCAGAACATTATATTTTGGTGGTAATTTGGGTTTTAATAATGTTGTAAGAACGTTATGCTAACCATTAAAAAACTTTCTAGCAACATTAAGGAAATTGGACATTTCAACGTTCTTGGAACATTTCAAATAAATGTTCTCAGAACATTACATTTTGGTGGTATTTTGGGTTTTAAGAACGTTGAAAGTACGTTATGCTAACCATTAAAAAATATTCCAGCAACATTAAGCAAACTGGACATTTCAACATTCTTGGAACGTTTCAAATACACGTTCTCAGAACATATTTTGATGGTATTTTGGGTTTTGAGAACATTGTAAGAACGTTATGCTAACCATTAAAAAACATTCCAGTAACATTAAGCAAACTGGACATTTCAACATGCTTGGAACGTTTCAAATAAACATTCTCAGAACATTATATTTTGGTGGTAATTTGGGTTTTGAGAACATTGTAAGAACGTTATGCTAACCATTAAAAAAACCCTAGCAACATTAAGCAAACTGGACATTTCAACGTTCTTGGAACATTTCAAAAAAACTTTCTCAGAACATTATATTTTGGTGGTATTTTGGGTTTTGAGAACGTTGTAGGAACGTTATGCTAACCATTAAAAAAACGTTCTAGAACATTAAGCAAACTGGACATTTCAACATTTTCAGAACGTTACAGACAACATTAGGAGAACATTCTCACAACATAAATTTGTTAGCTGGGACTGAAGCAAGCATCCTTGCATGGTTTTTGTGGATTCCAGGAATGCTATTCTTATTCAGTGTATACACTAGGGTGCACATTTTTACATTGTCCTAAAAAGTGAAATAAAGGCTGATGTGTGATTGACTTGAACCTGATATCTGGATTGGATAGATTAAATGAGATGGTACGGTACATTTAACTTCTCTTTATTGAGTTCTTTGCGAACCTGAGTTTACGGTCCAATCCCAGTTCGATTTTTGTACCCCTGTCCCTTTCACTTGGCCCTTGAAACAGAGTGTGAAGAGGAATGGGACAGCACTACAGCACCTGCACACGTCATTATATGTCATGGTGAGTTCTTGCTTCATATGAGATAGACAATGACAACTGCTGTATTTATTTCAGTTGTTTTTTTTTTTTTTTTTGGGGGGGGGGGGGGGGGGGGGGGGTATTTATCTTAAAGAGCCCATATTATGGGTTTTTGAAAATAACCTTCCATGTAGTGTGTAACACAGCTCTTAGTAAAGAGTTAACCTGATACAGTACACGCGGTTACTAGTAACAAAACATGTAGATCATTTCTATTTGCAATCATTGCTGTGGCACCTCGTCCGTGAACTGCTATGTTCCAAGGGCTTACCTGTACTCTGCTTTTCTAAACGATCACATCCCCAGCCGGGAGGTTGTAGCATCCTCTGTCCTCTGACAAGCTATCTCTGCGGGCTCCCGCTCTCCATTCGCAAGCCTTTTCAGTGCTGCTCACCAGCCCGAAGCCCAGCGTTCAGCAGCCTGCCGGTGTCCCTAATAATTTGTCCTTATTTTGCCTGCACCCTTGGTGTCTTGTCTGTCCATTACAAGATGGAGGCAGAAACTAATGCATGAGCTGTGTAGTGATAGATCGCCCATTGAAAGCGTGCAGATTTCTGAACGACTCCTTTTCCACACACTTCCAATAATATCCAGGTAAACAGCGTCTTCATGAGCGTCTTGCTGCTGTGTTAGTGGGTGGGGCCGCAGGTTTGAATTTAGCCATGTCTGCGCGCGCAACCATTATGTTTCGTAATGACGTCACGCCGAAACGGCTGTAGATTCCTTATCAAGACGATTCATTTAAACCACTATGAGTTGACTCTATTATAGATGAATCAATAGTTTTAAAAACTGTCCACTTTCAGATTAAAGCTTTAGCTGGATATTTCACTCCATATTTTCATATCGCGTCTAATGTCACGTTGTAAACGCGACGCGTGCTGCTTTGTTTACAGATTTAAATGCTTTCGTGAGCTCGTTCCACTGCCATTTGTCGTTTCAATGGCCACTTTTAGCTGATCCTGCACACATGCAGCGGTCAAGGTTCAAAACAGTTCAGCTTTTGCTGCTGTGTGGATTAAAACTGAATGTGTGTCATACTTAACTTATTATACTTAATTGCTTTCGGAGCTGAGGTGTCTGAATAACACTGTTGAGAACCAGGTACTGTTACCTGTGGTGTTAGTAAGTTTACTTTGAAGCGTGTTTTGGGCGTCTGCTGCAATCGGATCCTATACCAATGTTTGGCGACCCGGGGGCTTGATAAACCACGCTGGCCATTTTCGCGCTGAACACTTTCGACCAATGGCAACAGGCTGTCATCGGTCCAATCAGCACAGATTAGCTTCGCGCTAAGCAGGGGTTTGGGAACAAATGAATCGCTGAACGATTCATATGGGAGTCGCTGGGATAATTAGGTAAAAATAAATGCATATTGTAAGACCATGAACTTGTTTTTTGACCTTGCATGCATATCAGTATGTTGTTGGAGACCCATAAAACCGAAATATGACCTTTTTCAATGTGTAATAGGAGCTCTTTAAGGAAATCACTGAAGGTAACAATATCATGTTATCATAATGATATAATGTGGCAATAAGATCGTAACTATACTGTGCATTTACACCATATTCATCTATGTTAACACAAAAACAACATTAACATTATAGCAGACAATGTAAAAAGCTAATTCCCAGCCACTAGACTTTTCTGACAGGGGATTCGAGTGGGGGAATGTGGTGGGACTGCAATACAGGAGTTATTAATATATAGATAGCCAAATTTGGCTGTTTTTATTTTTGTGTTTGTTTTTTTTTTAAGCATGATGGTAAAACACGGACGCCGTTATGAATGTATTAAAACATGTGCTTGTTTGTAGTAAAAATTTGTAATAATGACAAAAAATACTAATTTGTGGATCTCCCTACTTCCGGGTGCAGTTGTCGTTGTGGCTGGTGTATTTTGGGAATTTTTTTAACCCCAGGGTTTGAGTGTGGTCCTGAAAAATCGCAGTTTGAAGGGGTATATAGCCCTTCCCCTTAGCCCTACACTATCATGCTAAAGAGAATTGAGACACCCTTACCCCTTCACGTGAATGCACAAAACGAGGGGAAGAGCTAAGGGTAAGATTTGGGATTGGGCTCAAGTCTATGCCAAATTTAATTTACAAAGCATGACAAACAATGTAGACTGCATATGGATACAACTTCTCAGTGGATCAAGTTTCCTTATGTAGCACTCACTTGGTGCAAATTTAAATTTTTTTTACTTTTTAATAAAAACAAGAAATCTAATGTAATACTATGGACCAGCGTCTCAGAAAAATAGACTCGGCTACTGAGAAAGATGCCACAACAACAGTGAACAGACCAACTCAGAGGATTAGTTTAACATGAATTTAGTTTTTTTACAAAAGCACAATAAGTTGCTTAAACCAATAAAATAAAAGTATATTTAAAGAACTTGAAATTAAAAGTTTGCTTATGAAACTCAATTGCTGTGTTCTTCAGGTTTAAAACCCAGCCTAAGCTCGTTCACACCTCACAATCTTCAACTATTTAAGCAAAACTGTATCATATAACACTTAAAAGTTACATAGTCACTTGTATATCAAGAATAGATCAAAGATGCAAAACAGCTTTTTTTCTGTGTTTCAAAAATCTCAGTTCAATAGAATGTCCATGAAGAGAGTTAAATGTCTTTTAAATCGTTGAGAAGAAGAAAAAAAATATTGTCCATCCAAAAATAAAGGAAATAGAAAAATCAGAAATGTCACTTGACTTCCTACCCGTTCAATGCTCACAAACCAGTCTTTTTCCACAGAAAATCTTAGAACAGACTCATGGGGGGAGGCTCGCCAGTCCAAACCCTCCTCAGAATTTATGGAAGGCCAGAACAGATCCAGAAATCACATCCAACAGACGTCACCAACATGTAACAAACCATAACACACAAAAAAAACCTGACCAAGGAGATCGTTTTGACTCACAGTAAGTTCCAGAAAGGCACAGATAAATCTCTTTCACTTCATATCCTTCTCAGTCTCATAAATCCATCGATAGAAATCATCTATAAGATCATATATCGTTTCCACGGAGACAACAACACCATGCTCGATCACAAATCCATGTGAGAGTGCGCGCTGCTGCACTTCACTTAAACACCGCGTGCAAAACACCGTGGCTGATCACAAATCCATGCGAGAGTGCGCGCTGCTGCAAACACCTCGTGTAAAACCCGGAAAACAATTAATCCGCGGTGCCGCATTCTGTATCCTTATTGGCTCTTCTTAAAATGAAAACGCCTAATGATTGGCTACATTAACAATCAACTAAGGACACATATTAATCGAAAATTTATATTTTATGCTACAAATTAAGTACTTTCTATTAGTTTTCAATACTTTCCTATTATTATGTCTTTATATTTTTTAACTGAATTATGTCATATTACTTTCTGGTAACCTTGGTAACACTCAAGTCAAAAACAAATAATACATATACAGAAGCCACATTTAAAATCACCAACAAGTATCTTCAAAATGAATAAAATGAAATCACAGTATTCAGTGCAACAAGAGCAACAAAATGACTTTTTAAAGGATTCAAATATCTTTGGCAGCTTATCTGCACCTTTCACTCCCACAGTATACTGATTCAAACTTTTTATTTTCTTTTTGGTTTAAAAAAACTCTGGATGTCAGCCTTTTTTTCATCATATGATGTCGTATGAAGTTTAGACTTTATTGCTTTTCAAACATACACTACACTGAACAATTTCGATTAGCTAACAAGGTAATAAGGCTAACATTAAATATAACTGATTCAATAAAACTTGCTATTTATTTGTCATATAACTAGCAAGCAACTATCTCAGGCAACACATATAATTTTTTGTTTACCTCAATTCAACATTCATTTCCCTGCTGAAAAAAACAGCATATGCTGGTAAAGTATGTTTTGAGGCTGGTAGGTTGGTCTTGCTGGTCTCAGTGCTGGTCTTGCTGTTCTCAATGCTGGTCAGGACCAACACTGAAACCAGCAAGACCAGAATTGAGACCAGCACTAAAACCAGCAAGACCAGCACTGAAACCAGCAAGACCAGCATCGAGACCAGCAAAACCAGCATTGAAACCAGCAAGACCAGTATTAAACCCAGCAAGACCAGCATACCAGCATCAAAACGTACCTTACCAGCATATGCTGGGATTTTTTAACAGGGTTATCAAGTATTAAAGTAATTCACCATGGATTTGGTGCTTCAGGATTCAGGCTACTAAACAATATACTTTTGAAAGTTACAGTTAAGCTGGTAGTAATTAATATACGTGAAAATATTGATAAAAAAAACTCATTTGGTTTGTTAAAAGAGCTGGATTGACGATTGCGTCATTTTTGTGTGATGATCTCGCTGCACTAAATGTCTTTGATTCACTAAAATGAAGCAGTTCATAAGAGTTGTTTGTTCTGACAACTGACACTATTTGTTATCAAAGGTTTGGACAATCTGGAAGATGCAAACTACTGAACAACATGAAATTAGTTTACAGTTAAGCTGTTAGTCAATACAATACACAAAGATATCAAAATAAACTGCTTCGGTTTGTTAAAAGAGCCAGATTGAGTCATCTGTGTGTGATGATCTTGCTGGTTGCACTAATTGTCTTTGATTCACTAAAACAAAGCAGTTCATAAGTTCTAGCACTAGTTCACTAGTTCATAAGATCATAAGCACTAGAACAAAGCAGTTCATAAGTTCATAGAGATTTTGTTCTATAATTTATGGGTATTCTAGCTGGGAATAAAGAGCAACAATGGAAATATAGGTGAACAAACCCCGCAGGGTGGTTTTATTGAACAAAGATAAGATGTAAACAAACAGTGATGGTTAAAGGTTTGCGAAGTTCCGGTGGTGCGTTGTGGTCACTCTCAGTGTAGATGTGCTCAGGTGCACAGACTATAATCTGTAGGAGACAGTGGTTAGTGGCCTAGAGCGCTTGATCTTTTTTAGCTACGGGTACGGCTTTAACGGTTTATCTGACCGGTGCCTGATCACCCTAAGCAGGGATTGCTTGGCTTCTGACTAGCTCTTGCAGGTGTCCATCCTTGGTTTCCAGGGCGACACTGATTGATGATTAGGACACTTGTCACACTTTACACTATTTTTATGTCATCAAAATACAGAGTTGCTGCTGTAAATCGGTCGAGGAAACTCTTTTATTTTTAGAACACTAGGACACTAGTGCTGGGGTGGCAAATGGACAAGGCATTTTCTTTGGGTGGCAATTGCCACCCTGTGCCACCCCGGTAGATCCGCTCCTGCACACCATTCCCATAGCAAAATAAACTTATATTGAATCCCTGTACCTCTTATTTACAAGTGGAGACATTTGAGGGGAAGGATAATTTTAACTATGACAAGCTCAACATGCAAATGGTAGCTCTACATCAGGAAAGCATCAAATTTTGTGTCCACCATTCATCAAATTGTCCCATTATTCTTGGCTTCCCATGGCTATCCAAACACAATTCTGTAATTTCCTGGAAGGACTGTCAAATCACCCAATTGGATCCCAATTGTTATGTACACTGTTTCATGTCAGTAAAACCCTAATCTGTTTACTCCAATACTATGAGTAGCGATGAAACACTCCCTGACACATTAAAGATTCCCAATGAATATTCTGACCTGACTGAAGCTTTCAGGATACAAAAGGTCCACCATCTGCCCTCGCATTGACCTACAGATTGCTATATCGATCTACTACCTGATACTACTCCTCCTAGAGGCTATTTTTTTTCATTGTCATCTAAATCTGAAGCCATGCAAAAATACATTGTTGAGGAGTTAGCCAAGGGATTCATTAGGCCATCCACCTCACACACAGGCTTCTTTTTTGTAAATAAAAAGGATGGGGGATTCAGACCTTGTATTGATAATCGCGGTTTAAATTACATCACAGTGAAATTTCAATATCTATTGCCTTTGGTCCCCACTGCCCTAGAACAGCTACACAGGGCTAAATATTTCACTAAATTAGATCTTTGCAGTACCTACAACCTCATTCGTATCAGAGAAGGTGACAAGTGGAAGACCGCCTTTTCTTTTTTTTCTTTTTTTTTATTAGAATATGCAAAAAGGTACACAAATTGGGATCATACAAAATAAAACATAAAAAACAACAATGAAAAACATAGATATAAATAAACAAATATAAATAAACCAGTCAGTGGTAGAGAGTGACAATGCTAGTAATGTATGATAGTAATGATGACAGTAAAGAGAGAGGACAACAGTAATAACTGACAATAACAATAACAATAAATCACAAGTACTACACCAACTGCTACTACAGAAAGTTACAAATATTACAACTACTATTGCAGCTGCTACTACATCCACAACAACTATTACTACTACGTCTACAACTACTGATACTACTACAACATCTACTACAAGTGGTACTACTACAACATCTACTACAACTGATACTACTACAACATCTACTACAACTGATACTACTACAACGTTTCCTACTACTACTACTACTACTACAGTAATCACTAGTACTACAACATCTACATCAACAACATCTACTACCTCTGATACTACTACACAGACTACTACTACACCAACACCTTTACTACTTTTGGTACCACTACACCAACGACATCTACTACTACAGAAACTACTACAACTACTACTTCAACAATCCCTACTACAAATACAATCGTTACTACTACAATGACTACTACTACTACTACTACATCTACTACTACTACTACCACTACTACAACAACAACTACAGCAACCTGAATAATGACAATGGTAGAAATATGTGTAATAATAACAATGAGGAGACAACGGGAGGACAAGTCAGAAAAGCAACGACAACAATGGCAACAAGAGCAAAAGTCATACTATTAATGATAATAGGTGAGGAGAGGGTGAGGAGGGGTTGGGAAATCAGGAAGAGGACCAAAAATGATAATAATGAATAATAGTAATAACAATAATAATAGTAAGTAGAAGAAAGGAAATAGGACAAGGGAGAGAAAAAAAAATGAAAAGGAAGAGTGGGGGAAAAAAAGTTGAATAATAAAGCGCTGCAAACAAAACAATAAGAATAATAATAAAAAAATGTTACTATAGTAATGATAATATACAAATAACAAAAACTAAAAGTAAAGAATAATATTAAAAAGAATAATTTATCTAACAATTTGATGAATTAATAATAGTATAATAATAACAATAATAATAATAGATCAAGAGGTGGGCCGGAAAACGTGATGACTACAATACACTCACACTGACAAAAAAAAAAAATAAAAATAAAAAAAATAAATAAAATTATTGTTAAAGCTGTTTTATTATTATTATAAGGAGGTGAAAGTTATCTAATCCGCCTTGAAGTGTAGTGTTTGTCAGTTGCTTTGTGATGCATTAAAAAAGTATGACGTGTAGCATGGATCAGTCCGGTGCAAATGCCCAGGCTGCCATGCCCACGTCACACTTACCCTGTGAATGTACTATTTGTAAGTATGTGCAAGTATTTAAAATTTTACATTTTATTTTTTTAATACTTGGTTTTTTTTTTCTCGTTTTTTTTCTTCCCTTTTTCCTTTATCTGTTGTTAGACCGGCCAGGTAATTATTATTATCAGCGCGAGTACACCACAGCCACCACGACCCCCCGCCAACCTCACGATCCCTTTCTCTCCCACCTCTTGAGGGAGAGAGAAAAATAATAATAATAATAATAATGATAATAAATAAAAATAATAATAATAATAAAAAAATGAATAAATAAATTTGAGAGAGACAGAAAAGGAAAACAAATATTAAGGGGTAGAAGTATGGAAAGACTGAATTATAATGGAATAGGAAAACAAATATTAAGGGGTAGAAGTATGGAAAGACTGAATTATAATGTAGTATTTATGAAATTTATAATAGATTTTTTTTTTCTTACCTCTACCTGACCCCCTCTCCCCCTCCCCTCCTGTCTGTGTACTGATGAAGGTGTTGTTGGGGAGTGGCTTCAGGCAAAGAGGATCTTCAATGGAGATGTATTCTGATAATAAGTTTTTCCAGGATGAAATGTGAATGGTATTTCTTGATTTCCAGTTAATGAGGATAGTTTTCTTGGCGACAGTCAGCGCCACCAGCAATAACTGACCATCTGTATTATTTATATCTATTGTGGATGTATCACCTAATATGCAGAGGGAGGGAGACAGTGGGATGTGGCATCCCATTAAGTTGGAGAGTGAGTCAGTAACCTTTTCCCAAAATGATTTAATTGAAGTGCAATGCCATAAGGTGTGAAGATAAGTGTTCGGGGTGTTTTGTGTGCAATAAGAACATATTTCTGATGTAAAACCCATTTTAAATAATTTCTGCCCAGTTAAATGAGATCTGTGAAGTACTTTATACTGTATAAGTTGTAAGTTAGCATTTTTAGTCATGGAGAATGTGTTTTTTGCAAATTTGAGTCCAGAATGCAGCATTGGGAGTAATGGATAAGTCTGATTCCCATTTAGCGGATGGTAGAACTAATGTGTTGTCTGATTTTGATATAATTTTGTAAATTTGGGAGAGCAATTTTTTGGAGAAAGATATACTGATAAACTCTGAGATTTGAGGGGAAAGGTCTAGATTGATTGGTTGATTTAGTAATATTGATTTAATTGATGATTTGATTTGTAAATATTCCAAAAAGCAATTACTCCCAATGCTGTATGTCTGGGCTATATGGGAAAATGGTGCCAGGTTTTTATTATTAAAGATATGCTGAAGTTGTGTGATTCCCTTATCTGCCCATGTACGAATGTTGAGTGGCTTCTTGTTAGCTAGGAAATCAGGGTTATTCCAGATTAGGGTGTATTTAGATGGTGTGAGTGGAGAATTTGTGATCTGATAGAATTTCCACTAGGCTGTCAGAGTTGCTTCTATTGTTGGCATTTTAAAACAGTGATGATTTTTGATTGTTTGACTGTGAAAAGGTAATTCTGAAATGTTTATGTCTTTGCAGATTGATTGTTCAATATCTTGCCATGCATATTCTGATGGGTTAGGTTTAATCCATTTATGTACATTTTGGAGCTGATTTGCCAGAAAATAGTTGAAAAAATGTGGTGCTTCTAATCCTCCATTTGGTTTTGGTTTCTGTAGGGTTGTCAATTTAATTCTTGGGGTCTTGTTTTTCCAGTAAAATTTTGTGATCAATAAATCTAGAGATTTAAACTAGGTACGAGTGGGCTGTGTTGGGATCATTGAAAATAAATAGTTTTTTTTTGGGAGTATGGACATTTTAGTTACATATATTCTGCCCATAACGGATAATGGTAGGTTCATCCAACGTTGAAGATCGTCATCTATTTTTTTGAGTAGTGGAGTATAGTTGAGGGCAGACAACTGACAGCCTGGCAGAAACATTGATACCCAAATATGTGATGTGGTTGGTGCACAGAGGAATTTGTGATGGTTGGGATGTCACATCTACACTGGTGGAATTTAATGGAAGTATAGCCGATTTATTCCAGTTGATTGAGTATTCAGAAATATTTGAGAAGCTGTCAATAAGTTTTATTGTTTCTTGTAATGATGTTTAGGGATTTTGTAAGTATAATAATATATCATCAGCATAAAGACTTATTTTATGGTCTATGTTTAATGTTTGAATTCCTTTGATGTAGTTGTTTTGACGGATAGCTGCTGCAAGTGGTTCAATGAATATGGTGAATAAGACCGCCTTTTCTACATCCACTGCGCACTATGAATACTGTGGGATGCCCTTTAGATTGGTGAACTGCCCCTCAGTGATTACATCTTTTATCACTGATGTCTTTAGAGACATGCTAGGTCATTGGATAATTGTATATATCAATGACATTCTGATTTACTCCAACATACTAGAGGAACTTAAGTCATGTGAGGTCTATGCTTAAACGCCTTATTATCAACTTATCAACTATATGCTAAAGCAGAAAAATGTGAATTTCATAAAACCTCCACTACTCTCCTGGGATACATTATCAGCCAGGAGGGTGTGGCTATCGATGAACATAAGGTCAAAGCAGTGGTAGAATGGCCTTTTCCAAAGACAGCCAAAGAACTACAACAATTTCTGGGTTTTGCAATCTTTTAACAATGATTCATTCGAGGCTTTAGTAGCATCGCAGCACAACTTACATCCATAAAGAAATTCAAGAGTGGCACTTGTTTGGTCACCCAAGACAATGCAGATTTTTGGGATTTAAAGACTAGATTCACTACAGCGCTCATACTTCATCACCCTGACCCTGACAGGCCCTTCATCGTAGAGGTGAATGCTTCAAATATGGGCATTGGAGCTTCACTGTCTTAGCGTCATGGTACACCCTCCAAAATTTGCATAATCCCATATGCCTATTATTCTAAGAAATTCATTCCAACTGAACAAAACTGATTTTGGAGACGGGGAACTCTTAGCCATTAAGGCAGTTTAAAAAGAGGGGAGAAACTGGTTGGGGAGGGCTAACTACCCTTTCACTGTTCTTACTGACCACAATAATTTAAAATATCTGAAATCTGCCAAACATTTGAACCCCAGGCAAGCCAAATAGGCAATGTTTTTCACCCATTTTCAGCTCACAGTAGCCTACAGACCAGGTACCAAGAATACTAAAGCTGATGCTCTGCCACACCAAAATGACCACCTAAATAGCTTTCAACCTAGGGAAACGTTTATTCCCACCAACCTTCTGATCACACCTGTACATTGAGATATTATGACTTGAGACACCACCTCCATCATAATGCCTGCCTACCCTTACATATGTACTAAAGAACTATTGTTATCAACTTCTGCAGTAAAGACACTGGGATATTCGCCACACTGCACCTACTGAAGAACCAATTCTGGTGGCCTACTATGACGTTTTGAGTTACAGTCTTTTTTAAAGAGCCCCTATTATGGATTTTCCTGTTTGTGTGTGGGTGAGTCTGGATGTTTCCCAGTGCTGGTTCCTGTGTAGTTCACTTTTTCTCCACTGGGTGGTACTGTTCTGCTAATCTTGGCATTGTGAAAATAAGTGACCTTGCACCTTTTGTGACATCCAGTTGATGCCTGACAGACAAACGGTCTATCAGACTTTCATTTATATATTCATTTTGTAATCACTTATAAAAACTTTGTCTAAGTGCTGAAATATTTTTTTAAGATTTTATGTGCATAATATATAAATATTAGGGACATTTTTTTCATAAAAACGTAAGTGAGTAAAATTTTAGATCAGAAATGTATGCATCCACATCATTATGGTGGCTTCTGTTCATTGGTTTCTGACACTCTTGTCATCTAACCTTCTTTATATTTTTGCTGGTTTTCAACATATATTTTTAGTTCTTTGTGGAGAATCATGTGAAGAATGAGGTTCTTGACTCTCAGAGAGTTGATTTGTAGCCCTAATATCTGCCACAGTCTTAAACACTGATGCCTCAGCTGCAGCCACTTCTGCCTCTCTTTCTTGGTGTAATGCATTTAGTGTAGCTTCCAGACAAGCCTCCTCCACTTTAAGCTGAGCTTGTACTTAAGCTTGCATTACTTTCCCTTATATCTCTTTTTGTGCAAACATGGCTCTTGTTAGTTCACCTTTTGCCTTCACACGGGCCTCCAATGCTGCTACACTTGCTGCAGACCTGCTTGAGCATCTTGATGATCGAGTGCATGCCGATCTTGTTCTCAGATGATGACATTTTGAAGTGAATACAGAACTTTATATTTTATTCATTAATGATCAATAAGTAGGGGTGTGAACCAATACTGGTCTCATGGTTTGGTTCAGTTAACATGATTATCATGTCATGGATTGGGTTCAATTTGATATCTCAGTGCATCGATGATGCTTTTCATCCACAATTTGTAGGTGGCATAATAATATAAACTTCATCAAACAAATTAGCATATTAGAATGATTTCTGAAGGGTCATTGTGCTGGTTTCAGTGTAGTTCACTTTTGCTCCACTGATTGGTACTGTTCTGCTAATCTTAACATTGTAACAATAAGTGACCTTTCACCTTTTTGGCACCTTTTGTGACATCCAGTTAATGCTGACAGCCACACAGTCTCATTTTAGCAAATGGATGACCCAGCTAAATGTGTCCCTGTTTAAATAACATGTTTGTGAAGGACTATTTCAGTCTTCACAATGATCCAAAAATTTATTAAACCCTAAGCAGAAAACCTCACCAACATCAGAAGAATGTTTTATTGGTGAGTCTTTTTTATTGCTGCATAAAGAATGATGAAAAAACAGTTCCTTTAATGGATGATTTGGCATTTTTGAAGATCATGGAAGAACAATTTCATCAGGATGAATCAAATAGCTGGGTTGCCCCGCTACCGTTCCATAGCCCTTGGTTGCGCCTCCCGAATAACTAGGTTCAAGCCAACAATTGGCTCATATGACTCGCAAACTAAGATAACATCAAAGGTAAAGGAGCACTTCATGTATTTTATGGGTAAAGTCTTTGAAAATGGCCATGCAGAGTTGGCAGCAAAGTTACAGGAAAATGAAGAGTGCTGGTATCTGCCCATGTTTGGGGTGTACCATCCAAAGAAATCTGAACAGATAAGTTCGACTCCAGTGCACAACCTCAAGGAGTATCATTATACGATGTTCTCCTTACTGGCCTTAATGCAAACAATAGCCTTTTGGGGGTATTATTGTGATTCAGGCAGGAACAGGTAGCAGTGATAGCTGATATCCAGCAAATGTTTCGTAATTTTCTATGCTTTCTTTGGTATGCCATCAGTGTCTTAAACAGTGGGGTGCTGGAGTATCATATGCAAATGCATGTTTTTGGTAATAGCCCCTCTCCAGTAGTTGCCATATATGGACTCAGGAGAGCTGCTCTCACATATGAGCAAGACTATGGATTTGAGGCAAGGCACTTTGTGGAAAGAAACGTTTATGTGGATGATGACCTTACCTCGCTCCCCACAGAAAAGAAGCCATCAAGTTACTCAAAGTCACTTAGGAAATGCTGGCCCAGTCTATTCTGCATCTTCAAAAGATTGATTATAATACAGTGTAAATTATAAAAGCAAATTATGAAATTATAAAATTACTAATATGAGTCGTATTATAGAAGGTGGATTCATGTTTGGCAAGGTTAAACTCCGCGACCTGAGAAATCCATCCCTAGACTTGAACTGTATGCAGCTGTTCTGGCTGTGGATATAGATGAAATTATTGAGGACGGAATTGACATCAAGCTGAATGCTGTGACATTTTATTCAGACTGCAAAGTCGTCTTAGATTACATCTGTATTGAATCCAGAAAGATGTATGTGTATGTTTACAACAGAGTGCAAAGGATACGAATAAAGAGGTCCACATACCCCGAGCAGTGGAAATCAAAACCCTGCTGACCAAGCCACAAGATTCGTTCTAGCAGCTGAACTTTCCCAAAGCATGTGGTTGGCATTAGATTCTTGTTTATGACAACACAGAACATGCCTTACACAGGTCCTTTTGCCATGATACCCTCAAGTAAATTCCTGTGCCACTTACATTTCAAGAGGAGAGTTACATCCCAAACGCTTTGAGAGATTCTCAAGTTGGCATACACTGATTCGGGCAATAGCCTGACTTGAGCACATAACTCACTCTTTTGAGAAAGATAATAATAAAAGAACTTGTAGGGGGCTGGCATATATGTGACAAACCCTGCTCAGTATAAGACCTTGAAAGGGCTGTTGTGAATTTCTCTGTCTGGCTCATGGCACCAGAACTGTTGTGAAATTCTAAGACGAGACAAAAAACCAGGGAGAACTTTCGTGTATCATCAAAGCAGAATCCTTTAAAAAGAAAGAACGCTGAACTAGTACAGCAGACACTCAGTTTTAAATACTACAGGCAATGATTTATAGAGGTGGGGACAATTGTAAACAAAGCATGCAAATGAAGTATTGTTGTCAGCAGGGTGAAACGCCTTTCCAGCCCCAATCTCATCAGCATATATGTACCCAATCACAATACATTTTAGCATGAAAACAACGTGTGCAAATGGGGTTCTGGAGACAGAACCCACCCGGCCAGTTGACCAGCCCGAACGTGTTACTTAGCAATTTGTTAGACAATAGACACAGCCGTGCTTTGAAACTGACAATTTGCATTACTTTGGAGACATGAGACTGTATTTCACATATAGGCTCCCTCAGAATATATTTTACAATGAAATAAATATATTTAAAGAAATTTGTAATATTTCAGGGCGAAGTCCATTCCCATCCATAGCAAACAAGCAGAATGCTACTCAGAAGAGCTGAAATGCAGAGTAAAGTCCTGTTTGCAATCTATCCCCCTATGTAGACAAACTTATGTAGACCTGCTCAGGGTCAGTGGATGCTCCAATCTCAAAGTGGGAGCTGTTGTGTTGTTAAAAGACAGTCATGTTAAGAGAAATGACTGGCTCATGGGAATTGTGATGGAAACATTTCCTGGGAGAGACTGGAGCGTAAGAAAGGTTGAGATCATGGTGGTAAAAGACAGAGTGTCCAAGGTGTTCTTACAATATTGGATGTTGTTTTATTGTTGTCACCTAAGACTGAGTAAACAAATTTAAATATACTTGATGGTGTTGTCCAGACACCAGACAGGGAGTGTGCTGGTTCCAGTGTAGTTCACTTTTGCTCTACTTGGTGGGTTTTGCTAACCTTAGCATTTTGAAAATAAGTGATCTTTCACCTTTTTGGCCATTTTGTGACATTCAGTTGTTGCTGAGAACCACAAGGAAACTTAAGACTTTTGTAATCAATTATTGAAGCATTGTCTATAAGTACTGGAATATTTTATGAGTATGAAATTTAAAAGTTAAATGTATTGAAAAAAAAATTTTTTAAACTGTAAAAATATTTTGCTATGTAACTTTTTAACTGTAATTAAAGATCTAAAGCACTTATTTTGTAAATGTAATAGACTAGTCAATTTGTTTGAACTGAACATGGTTTCATTGATACACTGAAGGTTTTTTTTCAGAGAAAGAATTTATAGGAGAAGAGAAATAGACTGTTTATTGAATTACATATTAGGTACAGCAAAATTGGCAATATAAAAATGAGGAAAAATAAAGGCCTAGAGTTGACCAACTGATCCTAAAGAATTATTATTTTTTGTGTTCGGTGGCAGAATTAGCATATTACAGCTTAGGTCATAACCTTTTGGTTTTTAATTTATTTTTTTGTTTTTCTTTTTAGTAATTGCATTTGAATGTATCTCGTTCATTCATTCTTTTTCAACTTAGTCCCTTTATTAATCAGGGGTAGCACATGTTTTACAGAGTGGATACCCTTCCAGCCACAACCCAACAATGGGAAATTAAATGTATCTGAGATGTGATTTTTAAATCAGGGATTTAAGGAATTTATAAAATGAAAGTATTATTAAACCTCTCTCTATCTTTTTTTTGCTTGCTCACCCTCTCTCTCTCTCTCTCTCTCTCTGGACAGTGCAGTGGGGCAATAAGTCATTTATATCGGCCAGCATGCACCTCTCCTCTTGGATGCCCTGCCTGTCCTTCATTTATGCAGTCTTGGCTGTGTTTAGTAACTGGGTCATTTTGTCTTTGCCAGGAGCAACCTTCTGAACAGACCCACTTTGCGTTACTCTCCCTTCAGAGACTCCCTCAACACTTGTGAAGGACTTTTAATATCCCTTCTGTTATTATTATAAATTCTTGCTCTCTGGGGGAAGCTTTTCATCCCAACTTTGGGGCAATGGGAGTGCTTAGAAGGACATTTTAAAATGTCTGTTTGGATCTAAACTTTCCTTCTAAACTTGAAGTCTGTGTGTACTTTCTTGCATGCAAAGGACTCATTTGAGGGTTTTATATATAATTTCTTTTTTTCTTAACATGGAGAACTACCAGAATAACCTAACTTTTAGGATGACCAAAGTTGTTATTCTGACAGTTCATATTGATTTTATCTTTTTTTTTTTTGTTACATCATATTTACATTCAAAGCGTCTTTTGGGTTTTTAGAATTAAGCTTTGAATGTCTGTCATCATTTTTTAAGAAGTAATTACCCCAAAAATACTAATGGTGTAGAATGCCCTGAAGGTGTGTGCCTCGCTTTCCTTCAAAATAATTTTTTTTTAAATGTGACCTTTATATTGAACTGAACTGGATCAACTGTCTTAACCTGATAAGCATTGCTGTCTTTCCATGTAATTGTTTAAAGGAACAGTTTACCCCAAAATAAAATTTATGTTATGTATTCAACCATTACCTGTTCCAAACCTGCTTGAGTTTTTTTCTTCTACTGCGCAAAAAGGAAGATATTCTGAAAAACATGTTGGGAAAAAAAATTTGCCATGATGACAGTAAATAATATTTTACTAGATATTTTTTAAAACCCTTCTATACAGCTTAAAGTGACATATAAAGGCTTAACTAGG
>CAIGQZ010032915.1:459913-480757 GCA_903798205.1 Danio tinwini | reverse complement strand
GAAAAACTGCCTAATAATTTTTTTATTTAATTGTTTATTTATAAGGGCGATGCAGTGGCGCAGTAGGTAGTGCTGTTGCCCCACAGCAAGAAGGTCGCTGATTCGAGCCTCGGCTGGGTCAGTTGGCATTTCTGTGTTGAGTTTGCATTTTCTCCCAGCGTTCCTGTGGGTTTTCTCCGGGTGCTCCGGTTTTCCTCACAAATCTAAAGACATGCGGTACAGGTGAATTGGGTAGGCTAAATTGTCCATAGTGTATGAGTGTGAATGAATGAGTGTGTGGATGTTTCCCAGAGATGGGTTGCGGCTGGAAGGGCATCCACTGCATAAAAACGTGCTGGATAAGTTGGCGGTTCATTCCACTGTGACGACCCTGGATTAATAAAGGGACTAAGCCGAAAAGAAAATGAATGAATTTATTTAAAAGACATCAACGAGTTATCAGGCAAATAGTCAGCAACAGGGAAGCAGTCCAAACCAGTCAGCATTCACAGGGGCAAATCCAGCAGACGTATTAAGACTGCAGGCAAAAGTTCAGTATCACAACAATCAGTCCAAAGCAGATCAAGAGGGCAAAGACAGAGAACGTACAGATACAGTGGGAATATTGGACTGAACACGAAGACTGGACAGCCTAATTGAATACAATTCATTTAGTTCTAAACACTCTAGTAAAACATGATGTTTTCTTCAAAATGGTTACATTAATTGAGTTTGTTATATACATTTTCATTATAGTGGAAATCATTTTATAAAATAATGTAAACTTGACTGACTGCTTCACTTCTATTTCTGATGCAGCCACAATTGTAGAAATGTACAGTCCTGGAGAATCAGACAGCATGACAACATTGGTAAGGATATAACTTTTTTTTCTTTTGAAATGCACTTTTGAATAATATATCCACATATATCTTAAGCTAATACGACTGATCCCTGCAATATGCCGCATTTAAGTGTTTAAATGCTGATCACTTCACAGGCCTAAGCGAATGGTTAGACTGCGTATTTAAGACCTTAAATGAATCTAGCCCATAACTACATACCTATTTGTATATGTATAATGTAACTATTACATAGGTTGACGTTCTTTGAAATAACAGTAGAAGGGTTAATAATGATGATTATTTACTGAAGACTTTAAAATAACAATTTCCGTTAAAACTATTATATTACATGCAAATAATTTTCTCAAATGATACAGTTTATGTGCAATTTTTCCAGGTGTTTGTGAACAGATTGTAAGTAAAGGAATCCTCCACTTCCATGCTTTTTCATAAACCATGATGCTCATTTTTATTTTTTGTAAATATGCATTACATGAATTACAAATACAATTTAATTGTCACTGAACAATTGGTGTAGTCGAATCTAAACAAAATGTTAAGGTTAACTTGTGGATTCAAGAGATAAGCGGCAGTCAGTTATATAAGAAGATAATGCATTAATATATCATGTTTTATTTTATTTTTTATGTCATAACATTCTTTAATTTATACATCTCACCTGCCATTCCATGAGTGTACATTATTTCATTCATTAATTCACTTTCCTTCAGCTTAGTCCCTTTATTAATCAGGGGTCACCACAGTGGAATATACCACCAATTTATCCAGCACATGTTTTACGCAGTGGATTGCCTTTCAGCCGCAACCCAACACTGGAAAATACCCACTTACTCTTGGACACACTCACATACACTAAGGCCAATTTAACTTAATCAATTCTGTACCGCATGTCTTTTGACTTTGGGGGAAACCAGAGCACCCAGTGGGAAACCCACGTGAACTCAGGGAGAACATGCAAACTCCACAATGCCAACTGACCCAGCCAGGGCTCGAACCAGTGACCTTCTTGCTGTGAGGCGATTGTGCTACCCACTGCACCACCATGCTGCCCCGTGTACATTCTTTGTAGTTTGCATTCCACTGATCAGGGGAGTCAGACATTTTAGTTGTTATCTTAAAAATCTTTTAGCGTCCTGAAACATTAATGCTCCCTATATGTTCTCTTAACGTAACTGTGGAGCATGAAGGAACTGTTATTTATTTATAATTAACCATAAATGAACACCATTAGACAGGTACAGAACAATGTAGCATACATTTCTATATAATTATTGATTGAAATGTTCCTGATCTATGAAACAAAAAGATAATCAAATTATATATTAAATTCCAGTTTTGTACAGTGAGGATCAAATTAAATCACTTTTATTGTCACATCATCAGCAGCACGTGTGCTATGATGAGTGAAAAGCTTAGGTGCTGGCTCCAGACAGTGCAAAATACAATGACAGTGCAAAATACAAACAGTGCAAAATACAGACAGTGCAAAATACAACAACATACTCACAAAAAACAAGACAATGTAAAATTGGCAATGTTGACAATGATACGTACGATGGATAGACGTACACATAGTTGTAGGCAGTATTGTTTTAAGTAAAAAAGTGCAAAGGTTAAGGTTAAAGTGCAGTGCATTCTATATCTTGATGATGTGCAGTGTGGGGTATGGAAGAGTTTGTGTGGGGTGTGTTAAGTGTTCATCAGCCTGATAGTCTGAGGGAAGAAACTTTCCTTCAGTCTGCTGGTGCGTGACCGAATCCTGCGGAACCGTCTGCCTGAGGGTAGCAGAGAGAAAAGACTATGGCTTGGGTGGCTGGAGTCGCTGATGATTCTCTTGGCTTTCCTCATGCACCTCCTGGTGTAGTTTCCTGGAGGGAGAGAAGCTCACCTCCTACTACGCGTCCAGCAGTTCGCACAATTCTATGTAGACCTTTGCGATTGCTGCTGGTGCTGTTTCCGTACCAGGTGGTGATGCAGCCAGTAGGCCTCTCTGTAGGCCGTCTCATCATTATTAGTGATTAGGCCCACCACCGTTGTGTCATCAGCAAATTTAACGATGACGTTGGAGCTGTGTTTGGATGTACAGTCATGTGTGTACAGGGAGTACAGGAGTGGGCTGAGAACACAGCCCTGTGGAGCACCAGTGTTGAGGATCAGTGTGGATGAGGTGATGTTGTTCATTCTGACCACCTGGCGTCTGCTTGACAGGAAGTCCAGGATCTAGTTGCACAGAGATCTGTGTAGGCCCAGAGCCTGAAGCTTCACCCCCAGCTTGGCAGGCACTATGGTGTTGAATGCTGAGCTGTAGTCCACAAACAGCATTCTCACATGTGTTTTTGTTTTTCAGGTGAGACAGAGCAGTGTGCAAGGTAAAAGCAATTGCATCATCAGTGGAGCGGTTGTTTCTGTATGCAAATTGCAGAGTATCAGTGTTAGCGGGCAGTACAGAGCAGATGTGGTTTTTAATCAGCTTCTCAAAGCACTTGCTGAAGATGGGTGTCAGTGCAACTGGACGCCAGTCATTCAAGCATGTGGTTTTAGCTGATTTCGGTATTTGGCACAATAGTAGCTGTCTTAAAGCATGTGGGAACCACAGACCGAGAGAGCGAGAGGTTAAAGATGTCCATGAAAACCCCCGCTACCTGGTGTGCGCATGCTTGAACGTCCAGGGATGCCATCTGGGCCCATAGCTTTTCGGATGTTCACGCGACGAACTGGCAGCAGGTAAGCACAGTTGGGGCTTCGCTGCTTGCTTCAGGCTATGTAACCCGGTGAGCGATAAAACAACTCAGTCCTCTGAAGCATACCCTCGTGTTGTCTGTAATAGTGTTGTCCCGGTACTGAATAAAAAAAAAAGTCCATCTTCTGCTAACATTTACGCGCCACTGAGCGCGTTCTTATACAGCTAATTTGCCATATTCACCAGTGCTCAACAGAAATGACTGTGATTGGCTGTGCATGTAAATGTCTATGTTGGCTGTGAAGGTAATCAGTGCAAACACAGATGCATGAACAGTGGAGTGTTTTAAAGCTGCAAAGATCAGCCGAGTCATCAGCGGCTCGCTCATCTGTGTTTGCACTGGGTAAACATCGGTGAAGTGCGGTGAACTGATGACCTCCATGGCCAATCACAGTCCTTTCTGTTGAGTGCATGAACACCATGGCAAATTAGAGCTGTTGTGTTCAACAGTGCTTATGTTGGTGGGAAATTGACGTTTTTTATAAATTTCAGTAACAAAATTTTGTATCTTAACAGGTCTAATATAGTAAAAGAATCAGTTCATTAACTTGAGTTTGATAAATGGCGGCTAAAACGTTTGTTTGGGAAAGAAAACGTTAGCAAACTAGTGGCATTTGCTTTAACTTAGCTGAAATTGAAGTCCGATATCCCGTTTTATTTTTACTTTCCATTCAGAATGGACCTTCGGGTCACTCGGAAGACATTGAAATTATATATTTATGTCACTTTCTCTTCACTTATAAGATCTACAGCCAGGTACACAACATTCCTGTGTCACTCAGGCTATACTTCCGGGTTTCTTCCCACCGCAGCCTGTTTTTCACTTTTTTTTTAATGGCGGCCGCGTGAAATCTGTCTATTATGTGTTCAACTTCTTTTCTTTTACTGTAACAATGTTTCTCCCCAACTTCCCTTTCTTATCAATATTTATACAGTCTAAAAGAACAGACAAATGTAAAAACACAAGGTTGTGAACCAACCCCACAACTGGTTAGTCAAGATGGTAACTTTATTTTTGTAGTACACCACAACTTCAGAGTATGTAATAATTTTTACACTACATCACAGGCCCACTTACCTCATTCATTCATCATATTGTTCGTCCCTGCAGTTGCCGCTATCGGAGGAGCGGGTGCACACACAATCTCGATAGCACATGAACATATTTCCATAAATCCACTCTCCGCAATTCATAGTCATCCACAGGCATTTCATACACCTCTACTTCACCTGTTGTGTTGTCTTTTTCGTTTGGTGTTTGTCTGTGTGGGCGTAGTCAGACTTCCGGTTGCGATCGGTCAAACCAAAAAACATGGGAAGTGCCTGTATATGTAGAATACACGGGATTGTGTGCGCATGCGCACTGCGATCGGAAGCTGATGGAACCATTATGTTTGTGAATAGGTGCTTTGTGAGTAAGCCATCATTTTTTCCCCTTACAAACTTACATTTCTCCCCCTGAAGACGAGCTGGTGGATTAGTTTTCATCACATCTGGTGGCAGCGGTGGGTTTGATACTCACAAGACAGCGCCGAAAGGCTGTAAACCGAGGACAGGTTTACGGTCCCAAGTGAAGGCAGCATCAGAGGAAGTGGGAGCCAAGTCATCCCAGAGTCTCCTCAAGGTCCAGCCTAACCCCAATCAAGCCAGTTACTTCTGACGCTACAGCTGGTGAGGGAATGCTTTTCCCGATGCATAGATTTCTGGACTCTCAAGAGCAGAGAGATCTGCAGGAGCTCCGAGGTCTTTGTGATTCCATTTTGAAGTCAATACTTCCTGCTGAAACTTTCATTGATGCAGAGAGTGCACGAATGGAGCTACCGACACCAGCATCAAAGGTATCCACAAGACACAGACCAGCCTATATCCATGACTCTCCTAATGTCACAGTGCCAAGAGAGCCGATGCAGTGGACTGAGCCAAAGATGCCAAGCTTCCAGCAGGGAGAAGATATTGAGAATTATCTTTGGCGGTTTGAGCGTCTACCTAGGTGGCCTGAGGAGGAGTGGAGCTACCATCTGGTTCTGTTGCTGACAAGACAAGCACTGGAGGCATACCTGGCAATGGAAGAGGAACAGGCTGAGGTCTATGCTAATATGAAAGAAGCACTGCTGGTGAAGTTCAACCCTAACCCTAACATCTCTCCATAGACATACCGCCAGTGCTTCAGATCGTCTACTGTTCCAGGGAGAGAATCACAGACAGAGACCTACCACCGACTAAAAAACCTGAACAAGCGATGGGTCCACTCCAGAGAGGAGACTGGCGAGGTCATCATCCTGGAGCAGCTGCTGTGGGTGCTACCCTACGATGCAAGCACCTGGGCAAAAGAGCACGAGCCAAAGTCAGGACAGGCAGCAGCACGGTTGGCTCAGCAGTACCTGAACCCACATCGTGGCAGGCTCCGTACTCAACCACATAAAGTTACTGTACGTCACACATTACATAACACTGGTTTTGAGAGGGGTCATACTGAACTGTCGGACAATGCACAAAGTCAAAGACCAGCAACCAAAGACTTGATTTGCTTTTACTGCCAGCAGACGGGTCATAAAGCATGTGTGTCCCGTTCGCAAAGCTAAACTTACAGGTTTTTGTTATGTGCCAAGAGAAGGGGACTGTGATTTTGACTCTGCAGGTGAGGGTCAGAATATTTATGATGTTAATGTGAACGGACATAAACTAAAAGCACTCTTAGACACTGGAAGCTCTCTGTCAATGGTGAAATCACGCTTGTACATAATGTCAGTTATGAGAACACCACCTCTGTTCAATGTGTACATGGGGACATAAAGCAGTATCCTCGAGCTGAGGTTATGGTGGAGGTACAAGAACAAATGTACTTGCTTAATGTTGCCATAGTTGACCATTTACCAACTGATATGATTTTAGGAAGAGACTTTCCAGTGCTATATGAACTTTTGCAACCCACCATCTAAGACTCTGAACATTCCATTGCCACTTTTAATGTGTCATGTCCAGCTCTTACAAGAGCACAAGCCAGGGCAGGTCTACAGCCCTTGCCAGACTTGGATAGTAGTCTGTTGCAGGGCGGGAGCAAGGGCCCTAGAAAGTCAAGACGCCAGCGCCCATGGCCAGTTCCATGGGCTGGTCACCTAGGCCAACATAAAACATATGCACACATTAGCTCATGATTTTACTGGCCCACACTTTATACTGATGTACAAACACATTGCAAAACATTTGCCCTCTTACAAAAGACAAGTGCTGTACCCCAGTGGGGCAGAGCACCCCTGCAACCACTCCCTGTTATCTCTGCACCTTTTAGGCGGATTGCCATGGACATTGTGGGGCTGTTGGAAAAAGAGCAGTGCTGGACATCGTTACATCCTGGTGGTCAGTGACAAGGTATCCTGAGACCTACCCACTCCATTCCATTACAACACCCAAGATCATTCATACACTGATTCAGTAGTTCTTCTGAGTTGGGATACCAGAGGAGATATTTACCGACCAGTGAACAAACTTCACATCATGGCTGATGGGGCACCTACATAAGCAAATGTCAACCTATTAAAGAAGTGGAAGGAGCCACCTGGTAAGGGACCAGAAACAGCCCTTCTGGTGAGGAAGGTGGAGGCAGAAGACGATGTGGAAGAAGAGGACATGGAGGATGTAAAGAGACAGCCATCTGTGGTGAGTCTCACTCACCTAGAAGACTCCAAAAGGGAAGAGCTGCAGAACCTCCTAAATCTGTTTCCTGCTTTGTTCTGTCAGAGGCCTGGATGGACTGAGCTAACCCAACAAACCATCCACTTTTCTGATCCAACACCAACATGTCAATGTCCCTAACATTTGCCTGAGAGGCTGGTGGAACCCTTGAAAGAGGAGATAAAGTTGATGAAGGAGCTAGGAATGATCGAGCCATCAACTAGTGAGTGGAGCAGCCCAATGGTGATCGTTCTCAAGAAAGATGGATCCCTGCGTGTCTGCATCGACTTCCGCAAGCTCAATGCCCAGTCCAAGTTTGATGCAAGAATTGATGATCTGCTGGAGAAGATAGGTTAAGCCAAATACATTACCATGTTAGACTTATGTAAGGGATACTGGCAGATACTGCTCAACCCGAAGTGCAGACCATACACTGCTTTCCAAACACCTTTTGGATTACTTCATTTCACAGCCCTTCCTTTTGGCCTTCATGGGGCACCAGCCACCTTCCAAAAGGCTGATGGATAGAGTCCTTCAAGGTTGTGAAAACTGGGCCGCAGCATATTTGGATGACAGTAATTCATAGTAATTCTTGGGCAGAGCATCTACAACATTTTCAACAGACGCTAAAGAAGATAGCAAAAGCAGGACTGACCTTAAACATGTCTAAATGCGAGTGGGCAAGGCAGGAGGCCCGTTAACTTGAGTACCACCTGAGCAATGAACAGCTTAAATCACAGATTGACAAGGTAGAGGCAATTTGCAGGAGCCCACAGCCGAAGACCAAGAAGGAAGTGAGATCATTCCTACAGATATGGCTACTAAGAATGCGCATTTCTGCAAGCGCAGTACTACAATTTGTCACCCACAGTCATGCGCTTTACTACGGCTGTAAAGACCACCTTTTTATTTAAAAAAAATAAACATTTCTGTGCTTTACGCATTAGCCACCAGGTGGCACAAGGAACAACCGCTTTTCCATTGACTTACAGTAGTTTTCATGCGTTTTCGGTGCATGGACAGCATTTGTGTACAAGAGTATTGTGGTCCAGTGGTCAGCAAGTTGCATTATGATGCTGCCAGCCCGAGTTCGAACCTTGCCAGGATAATTATTATATTTTTTTTGTGTTAAGACATATAATACTGTTTGGGTTACTTATATAGGTGTACATATTTTATTTTTTGTATGACCACCGTTACGATGGACTGGATTCATCACGACGTCGGACAGCCATAGAGCTCGCAACAAGCAGGATTATAATGTAACTAAAATTAGCTATATAAATGTTTACCAATATTTTGAATAAATTATGCTAAATGTTTACCGATTTCACTGTTTTTGATCTGTCAATGTGTGTGTTTTGCCTTTTGTTAACTGAATGAAGTAGCCGCAGAAAATAGGCTAGCAAATTGTGAAAAACTGCTCACGGCTTGTCATGTTTTGTCATATTTAGATCATTAAGAACTAAAACTGTACGTTTAAGGCTATATTTTTTTCCAAGTATATATGTTCATAATGTGCCGAATTCAAAGACAAAGCCATAAACTTTATATTGGAGCATTTCACACATTTTTCCCCTCTCCTTCGGGTTAGCCGCATTCGTTAACTTGGAGGCCCGTTAACGGGTTAGGAGGCCCGTTAACTTGGGTACCACCTGAGCAATGAACAGCTTAAATCACAGATTAACAAGGTAGAGGCAATTTGTGTTATGTTGCAAGTTTTATATGTCTGTATGGCATGGATGAAAAGTGTGAGTTGAGCCCAGTCAAAGATATAAAAGTGCGAGTTGTAATACAATTTTTACTGAAGCATTTTGTGTTGTGTAATCATTTTTAAAAATATATTAATTTTGCACTAATTTGTGATTGTTATTTACTATTATTAGTAATACTGGTAAATATAAAGGTAACAAGGGATGAGAAACCCCAGATAGCAAAATACACTCGGGCCAGTTCCGGCTAGATTCTCGCTTGCCGGAGACTTAGCCCTCGGCCCGACTCCGGCTGCCGTCCTCGGGCCGGATGCCTATGGACTCACTGCCCGATTCCGGCCCAAATCAATCGGGCCAGATGCAGCGGCCGTAAGCGAGCCGACGCTGCCGCATCCGAGCTAGAATCGGCCCGTGAGTAATGTGCACTGCGGCCTGGAGCTGGCGCCACGTCTTCATATGACCTCTTCATATACCTTGATATAAAACCTTTTGGTATTACATTAGTACTTGATACATGGTATTACAACCATGTGAGTTGATATAACAGCAAACGCAGGCTATGTAAACACAAAGTGTAGGCACTGCGTTTAACCTTTAAATAAAATGCAAACAGCATACATATCCTATAACGCAAATAATCAAACAAAGGACAAAATAAATAAATGATAAACGTTTATTGATTGCAAGAAACAAATAATACTTAAATTTAATTAATTTTGTAGTGCACAAGAAAAACAACAATAAAACCGCACAATACACAGGAAGATTTATAGAAAAAAAACATCTGAAATTGCACACATACACAAAAGTTTTCAAAACAACCCTGTTTTCCCAACAGATTTGAATAAAAAAAATTGTACAAGACACATCTTAAAACAGCTACATTTTAAATAAATTTGAATATAGAAACCAACTTAAGATATAGCAAGAAACAGCTTACAAATACCTATGACAATACGTAAAATATACAAGTCAAAGCTGTAAAAAGTACTGCCGAATTCTGAAGAAATGTCTCGAAACATTATTAATAAACATTAAAATAATAATAACAATAAATCTAAAAAAATATATGAATATAAAACTGCAGATGTATAAAGACTTTATCTTGTGCAATTTTATATTTAGAATTTTTGTTCAATATTATTAGTTATTGAAAATGTTTCAAGATGTTTCTTCAAAATTTGGCATATTTTCACACACACACACAAAACAGGTGTCATATTCGTTTGTGCTGATTTGTGCAGTTAAACACTATCTGCCCACATTACTAATTATTTATATATTTATTTATGCAGGAAGTTGTATATTTTATTTATTTACTCATTTATTAATTTGCATATGTATTTATTTATTTGTGCATTTATTTATTTATTTACTCATTTATTTAATTATTTGCGTATTTATTTATTCGTGTATTTATTTATTTACTCATTTAATTACTTATTTGCATATTTATTTATTTATTTGAGTATTTATTTATTTATTTGCGTATTTCCCTATTTACTTATTTATGCAGGATATTGCCTAATCAAAACACTTCGGGAGCCGCGACGTCACTCTCCGCCCCATTATTTCATCTAAATCGCACAAAACAGGTGTCATATTCGTTTGTGCTGATTTGTGCAGTTAAATAAACACTTTAATTGTTTTTGTTGTTTAGATGTTACCAAAATATTTGGTTAGATTTGTGCTTGTTTGTGCCGTGGAAATGAACATCAGATATTTATTCACGCACGAATATGTTATTTTCGTTGGCTTACTATTTGTGCTCGTTTGTGCTGCAAAAAAAAAAAAAAATTGGCCTAAAAATAATATTAGATCTTTCTGAGGTCTGCTGCTGCAAAAAAAAAAAAAATATAAATGTATAAGAAGTTCTTAAAAAAGGATTGCTCAGATGGATTTAAAATACCACCACAATTGTTTATATTCCTGTATTTATAGTAGCCTATCATTTTAGAAATATGGTTATACGAATAGTCTATGCCTGGGTTAGCTTGAATGTGTTGGCATAGTTTGATGTCTTTACCTAAAACTTTAAACATTTATGTTATTCAAAATAAAACGGAAAGAAACAAGAAGAATAAAGTATAATTTAAACCACTCGTTTTGCACTGAAGCCATCCGTCTGTGTTTATGTAGGTATCATTGCATAACCTTCATCAATAAAATCAGTAATAGTGAACCTGTGCATATTATTACTACTATAAAAAGTATATTACTGCCAAGTAATAGCAAATAAGTGAATAATAAGCCTAAATAACGAGGTCTAGTGCCCCCTAAAATGCCACATCAGTTGTGACATCTTGGCGCCGGGCCTGATCGGTTTACAGTACAATGTATTAATAGACCTGCTTTTTTGGGCTTTATTGGTGATAATGGTCATCAATGTTGGACCATTATAGCCTTTCCAGCATTTAAGTCGAGTACACAAACAAGCAAGTAATGTGTGAATTGTAGCAATTGTTGCCCTTCAGCACCGCCCATGCAGTTTTACTGTATTTTAAGCTGCGGGAGTTCATTAAAGATAAACACTACCAAATTGTTGTCTGTACGAGATAAACATGGAAACGGAAGCATTCTACTCCAAGAAGAGCACTATGAGGTCGAGCAAGCAAAAGGTAAGAAGTGTGTATATTTTAGACGATCACATTTGATTACATTTTTTTATTACCTAATTTTCATTCTACATTAATTTTGCTGTTGTGTGATAACCATATCCATGTCTCCATAGAGTTCTGGCAAAGAGAATAAGAACCCACATAAAAACAAAACAAGGACGACTACCCGGCTTGTCAAAAAGAAATCGGTGGGTGTTTGCAAATTGTATTACTACACATAAGCCTTTTCAATGTAATTACATGGTGTCCAGAGTTAATTTTCATATTTTTCTATCTACTGTACAGGCTGTTCTCATTGACCGACAATGTCCTGCTAAAGTCACAATTTCAAAGAAACAATTATCCGACTTCACAAAACAGTTATTAAACCTAGAGGCAAGGATGGGTTTGTTGGAGGCGTGTTTTAACGAGAAAACTCATCCACCGACAGCCGATCAGTCCACATCCACTGACAGTCCCGCAGATCCTTTAATATTAGATTAGATTCATTAGATTAGATTCAACTTTATTGTCATCACACATGTACAAGTACAAGGAAACGAAATGCAGTTTAGGTCTAACCAGGAGTGCAATAGCAGCAAGTGCAGGATACAGGTATAAGTTATAAAGTGCAGTTATAAAAAATTATGGTGATATTTACAAATGGATGTACTATGAACATTATATACAGGTTGTGTTAGCTATGAACAGAGATTTACAATAGATGGATAAATGTACAGGTTGCTATTAATAATCAGAAGTGTGCAGATAGATAAACATAATTACAAATGTATATGTACAGTGGATGTGTACATAATTTACAAATGTACATGTGCAGTAGGTGTGTACAGTTCAGATAAATGAATCAGTGCAATGAATATGTGCAATTTTTAAATGTGCAAATGTTAAGTAGTGCAGTGATTATGATGAGTCTGAGTTATGAGGAGAGGAGAGTGGGGTGTATTAGGGGGGCAAAAAGTCAGTGGGGAGCAGAGTTCAAGAGGGAGACAGCTCTGGGGAAGAAGCTGTTCTTTAGTCTGCTGGTTTTTGTCCGGGGGAGCCTGAAGCGCCTGCCAGAAGGCAGGAGAGAAAACAGTCTGTGAGCAGGGTGAGAGGAATCTTTAAGAATACTGCGTGCTCGGCGCAGACAGTGTTTCCTCTGGATGTCCTCTATGGCTGGCAGTGTGGTCCCTGTGATGCGTTGGGCAGTTTTCACCACCCGCTGCAGTGCCTTACGCTCCGCAACAGAGCAGCTTCCATACCAGACTGTGACACAGTTCGTCAGGATGCTTTCTATTGTGCAGCGGTAGAAGTTCACCAAGACGGCTGATGACAGCTGGTTCTTCTTAAGTTGCCTTAAGAAAAATAGGCGCTGGTGAGCCTTCTTGACCAGGCTGGAGGTGTTGGTGGTCCAGGAAAGGTCCTTGGAGATGTGGGTCCCCAGGAACTTGAAGGATGATACAGGCTCGACGGCCATCTCATTGATGTAGATGGGATCATGTGAGCCTGTTCGTCCCTTCCTGAAGTCCACAATGAGCTCCTTGGTCTTGTCGGTGTTAAGGAGCAGATTATTGTTGGTGCACCACGTGGCCAGATGCTGTATCTCCTCCCTGTAGGCAGTCTCATCATTGTTGCTGATTAGACCAATCACTGTGGTGTCATCTGCAAATTTGATGATGCCGTTGGATCTGTTCACAGGCCTACAGTCGATGGTGAAAAGGGAGTAGAGGAAAGGGCTCAGCACACAGCCCTGTGGTACACCAGTGTTGAGTGTGACGGTGGTGGAGCAGATGTGGTCTGATCTAACATTCTGAGGTCTGTTAGTCAGAAAGTCCATAACCCAGTTACAGAGAGACGTGTCTATATCCAGGTCTCTAAGTTTGATCATTAACTTAGAGGGTATGACAGTGTTGAATGCTGAGCTGAAGTCAACAAACAGCATTCGTGCGTATGTGTTTTTATTGTCCAGGTGTGTGAGTACAGAGTGCAGTGCTATGGAGACTGCATCTTCTGTGCTCCTGTTGCCCCGGTAGGCAAACTGATGTGGGTCCAGTGTGGATGGCAGAGAGTCTTTCAGATGTGCCAGGACCAACCGCTCGAAGCACTTCATGATGATGGGTGTGAGTGCTACCGGGCGGTAGTCATTCAGGCATGTTGGGCTGGAGTGTTTCGGCACTGGCACAATAGAGGTGGTTTTAAAGCATGTTGGCACAGCTGCTAGGTTAAGGGACAGGTTGAAAATGTCTGTGAATACCCCAGCGAGCTGTTCTGCACATGCTTTGAGGACACGCCCAGGAATACCGTCTGGTCCAGCAGCCTTACGCACATTGATCCGACTCAGTGCGGTGTAGACTTCTGAGGAGGTGAGTGTAATGGGTGAGTGGTCGGTTGAGGAAGTGATCCTGATGTAGGGTTCATTATTGTCTCTTTCAAAGCGGGCATAAAAGTCACTAAGCTCGTTCAGGAAGGAGACATTTGTGGCTGTGGGTGTGGAATGGCTGGGTTTGTAGTTGCTGATGGCCTGTATGCCCTGCCACATGCGCCGAGGATCAGAGTTGGAAAAGTGCTCCTCTAGCTTTAGCTTGTAGCAGTGCTTGGCCTTTTTGATGCCCCTCTTCAGATTAGCCCTGGAAGTGCTGTAGGCCTGTGCATCCCCTGATCTGAAGGCAGTGTTGCGTGCCTTCAGCAGGAGGCGCACCTCCTTGTTCATCCATGGCTTTTGATTTGGGTATGTGGTGATCTGTTTCTGGGTTGTAACACTGTCAATGGTGGTGTTGATGTATTCCAGAACAGAGGAAGTGTAGCTGTTAATGTCTGTGTGAGAGCCACATGTGGCCTGGGAAGCAAACATACTCCAATCTGTGTGTTGAAACCTGTCCTGGAGTGTGGAGTCTACCCCCGCTGGCCACACTTTGATGGTCCTCACTGATGGCTTCACACGGTTGATGAGGGGTGAGTATCGGGGGGTGAGGAACAAAGAAAGGTGATCTGATTGACCCAGGTGGGGGAGGGGGGTAACAGCATAGGCTTCAGCCATGTTTGTGTATACCTGGTCCAAAGTCTTGTTTCCCCGTGTGTGACAGAAAATGTTTTGATGGAATTTGGGGAGCACTGTCTTTAAGTTTGAGTGATTAAAATCCCCCGCAACAATAAAAGCAGCCTCCGGGTGAGCAGTCTGTTGTTTGCTGATGGCTGCATGAAGTTCATTCATAGCAAGCTTTGCATCAGCATCGGGTGGAATGTAAGCAGCGATTATAAAGGTGGAGGTGAACTCCCGTGGCAGATAAAATGGTCTGCATTTGACCATCAGAAATTCCAGGTTAACAGAGCAATGTCTCCCAACGATGACAGAGTTTGTGCACCACGCTTTGTTAATATAAATGCATAATCCTCCGCCTCGGGTCTTACCGGAGTCATCCGCCGCTCTGTCTGCTCGGAATGTCTGATGCTCAGTTAAAGATACAGCGTTGTCTGGTATCCCGCTGTTTAGCCATGTTTCTGTGAAAATCATGACATTACAGTTCCATAATCTTTTGCTGTGGTTGATGCGTAGTCTAATCTCATCCATTTTGTTCACCAGGGGCCGTACATTGGCGAGGAAGATGCTGGGTAAAGAGAGCCGGTGTGGTGTTAGCTTTAGCTTAGCTCTTAGCCCGCCGCGCTTCCCCCGCCTTTGTTTACGTTCGCGTCGCCGTCTCCGAGCACTTCTGCCCGGCCGGACGGAGCGCTCAGCCTCGGGTGTCCTGGCGATCTCTGGGATGAGTCGTAGATTGCTGATAAAACTGTCCGAAATGCACAAACCAATATCCAAGATCTCCTGTCGGGTGTACGATGTAAAGGCATTACTGTTCTGCACGAACAGACCCGAAATGAGCAGGAAAAATACTGCAAAATTGCAGAAACTGGAGAGACGCCGAGCCTCGCGATGTGTATGCGCCGCCATCTTGGTCTATAGAGATATCTATTAGATATCTAGATATCTATTAGATATCTATATCTAATATCTTTAGAGAACCTCGTCCGTCTGTCCAAGAACACCATTCCTCTTTGTTATACCCTTGTGATGGTGATTTCGGTGTTCCATCTGAGATCTCTACGCCATTATCTACAAGGACCTTCAACACACAGTTAAATAAAGATTTTGTTTGGTCAGCGCGCTCCATGGGTATAGACGACCAAATGACGACGATGTCGACGGTACACGCTGATGAGTTGCCAAATCAAGATGATACATATTTCCATCCTTCTCCTCATTCCGCGATGGCATCCTTCCATTTGAGTTTACCTGAAACACCAAGAAACACTTCCCGTTCTGGTCATCATGTTCGCCAGTCTCTTGTGCAGGGAGTGATTCTTCCAGATGTGGTTTAAAAGAACATTTCATTAGAGACCGAGAATCAAGTGTATCTGGCTTCCACGGGACCAGATGGGAAACCGCGGGCAGATCGTTTCGCTGCACGTTTGTTCAAAATGTTAATTCCTCTCAACCTGTATCAGAGCTGGGCTGGTTCTGTTAACTTCGACGGTTCCAGGGGAAAAAAACGCACTGCCCAACAACCTTCGCCAATCCCTTTCAGATGCCGTTAATCGTAGATTCCACCCCGAAGCCCGTGACTGAAAGCAGATAAGAGACAGACTTAACGAACTTCTTAGAAATAAAAGAGCAACATTTCTGCTTTTTTAAAGAATAATAAAATCAAAATTGTTGTGTTTGTAATTGAAAAACAATATTTTGTGATTAATAAAGTTTATATTGTGTAAAAAAGTGAGCCGTTTTGCTATATTGTATTCTGTACTAATTATTTTTTATATTACTGTATGTAATCATAGGCAACACTATTTCTGTACAACCTATTTTGTAGAGAACATTGTAAAATAGCCTACAGCAGCATAGTTTATCAATAAATAGCATAATTCATCTTACTCCATAAAAAATTGTTGTGAATGTATTAAGAACATAAATGTAGGTACTGAAAACATCTATCTAATGTTCTGCAAACGTTTACATTACACTTATAATATTACACTTGGAACAAATTTCAATTTAAAATTATTATTTGAAGAGTTACACATTTTATTTTTAAATGTAGAATTTTAAGGACCACGATCCAGCAATCCAGCCTACTCTGTCAGATAACATTTTGACACAAGCAATCACGGTGTTACCCGTATTTATAATTTTAAAATAACAGTAGGTAATTGTTGCGTAATAGCATTTCAAAAATATCTACAAAAAGTCCCTTTGTAATTTCACTCTCAATTTCACACGCACATTTAAAAAACGAAACTAAATTAAAAACATGAAACACACTGAAACTGGGCCATTAAATTTAAATCGTTAAAAAAAAAACATAACAGTAATTTAATGTCTGTTGTTATGGAGCTGCTTAGCTCACGTGCTTTGGCTGCTCCATCCATTCAGTGTGCTTACTATGTTACATAACTGCCCCCTGTTGGCCATGTACTGCTTGTGTTAGGGTGTTTTGCACGGTGCCGCACATTACTGCGGAGTTGCACGAGATTTGTTTAAATCACTCGCGCATTCTCTGTAGCCATATCTGTAGGCTATGATATTTTAATCTACGATGAGACGTGCATTTCAGCCAGTTTACATGCTGTATTAATCACGCACAGAAAGTGATAACTTGTCAGGCCCGGCGCCAGGATGTCATAACTGAGGGGGCATTTTAATCCCATAGGGGGGCACTAGACCTGGTGACTGATTTTGGTCCCTTTTGTTCCTTTCATTTAGGCTATTTATTCACTTATTCATTATTACTTTGCCTAAGTTACTGACTTGAGGCAGTAATATGTTTTATAGTGATAATAATATGTACAGTTTCGCTTTTACTGTTTATCAATGAAGGTTATGCAACGATACCGTTTACATAAACAGACAGATCATGGCTTCAGCACCAAACGAGTGCTTTAAATCATATTATATTCTATTTATTTATTTTCGTTTTATTTCAAATAATATAAATGTTTGAAGTTTTAGGTAAAGACATCAAACTATATGCCAACACATGCAAGCTGACACACGATTAGACTATTCTATAACCAGTAAATATATGAAATCAGCATAACCGTCATCACGCTTCACGTATTGCCTATTACCCAACTAATCATCTATCAGTGTTAGGAAAAAGTGAAATGTTACAATCTAATGTCATTTAAAAATAGTAGCTAAATGTGTAACTAGTTACATTTTAAGGCATTAGGCTAGTGTAGCCAAAAAAATACCTAAAAAAAGAAATTCAGTTATTAAATTTTGGCATAACACGCAACTCAACAGGTTATATAACTTTTATCATAATTTTACCCGTAAATATTACATTTATTTTAGGCTATCATGAGTGGGGGTTTTTTTCGTGATATTTTCAGGTTGGCATTTGTAAAAACGCCACAATAAACCATTAGGTTAGGCCTACCCGTCATTTTATTTATTTATTAAGTCTATTTTAATAACTTGTTTTCAGGTTACATTTTCATTTTAGGGCCATGAGCTACAAGTCAAAATAAAATTGATAAGCTAACTTTATTTTAGAATAAATAAAGTAAAATAGGCCTACAGTATATTTTCTGGTGTTTAATTTTGCATGAGCAAATAGCAGTATAGCCTAAATTACATATTTTTAATTAATTAATTGTAAAAAAAATATAGAACTTGTTCATGATATTCAAATTTTTTTTTATTTGTTGATCTCCAAAAACATTTATCATGAACAAGTTCAGATATGAACAGATATGAAACTGCTGATCATACTGATTACTGATAATTGTTAGGTTTATTGCAAGACTAAGTGTTGTGTTATTAACAGGTGGGGACCAACAAGGTGGAAACACAACAAGATGCTGAGGCCAGTGATTCCTGATGAGGCAATGACAGCCTAGACCTGGATATTTCTTTAGGATGTAGATGGATGCAAGTTTTTTTTTACATGTGAAGTTTTTGAGCACATTATGTGCCATAATTTTTATGGCACAATGTTTGGACTCAATCTCATGTGGCAATAATCTATTTTAGAGTGTTTGATATGTTGCAAGTTTTATATGTCTGTATGGCATGGATTTTTCGTTTCGTTTCGTTTTTTTTTTTTTTTTTTTTGCATGTGCCTGTGAAATATGCACACATAGCAGCAACAAAAATGAGCTACATTTAAAGTCAGATCATTCTTTAAGTTTTAATGCGTTTAAATCATGCTGCACTTTCTGTGTTCTGTGCATTTGACCACACAGCAGTGAGTGAGTGTGTGTGTGTGTGTGTGTGTGTGTGTGTGTGTGTGTGTGTGTTGGCATAAGTGGTTTATGGAACCAATTTTCAGGTTTACTCACCAGCATTACGGAACCATTTAGTTTATGAAACTTTAAGTTGTTATGAAAAATGGTTTAAATGGTGATTATTCATTACAATGACCTAAATGATAATTATTATACTTGTTTTATTAGTTCACATTGTTATTTGGTTATTATAACATTTGGTATGTTTTTATGGCCTTTACAAATGTCGGCCTTGTAAACCATGTTGTGTATGTGTGAATTTCGAACAGCGCCCCTGGATGCGGAAATCGGTACTGCACTTTTACACACACTCGCGCCAAATTATACACAATTTCCCGCCATTTATGCCAAACCAGGAAAGCGTAAGTTGCCATGACGACAGTGGACGCGCTATTCGCGCTTCAAGCTGTGAAACTCTCAACAAAGTAAGTCCTTTGTTTTTATTATCTTGTGTGTTGTTTATTATTATTTATGCATGATGATTCCACTTTTTATCCAAAATGGCATGGTAATCTTTCACCACGTTTGTAAACATATCTGGCACATAGGCTACTGTGTTATAAAAACACCAATAACTGGTGACTGGGAGCAGAGGATAAAAAAACACGTACATATTTGCAATAGGTCTTTGTAATGGGCTCAGCAGACGTGCGATAGCACAAAATGTGCATTCGCTGATAATATCATGTGCTTGGCCTGTATCTGGCTCAGAAGCACCGGAGTCGATTTAAGGCAGAACCGAACAGAGCGCACTCCTCCGCGGTAAACAAATCACCGTTCGAATCCATGAGATGTAACGTTGTGACAGATGTACTATGTAGTTTATGTATTTTTTCTTGTAAACATACGTCCATGTGAGAAACAATGACTGTATAAATGTGTGGTTTTATTTTCCCAAAAGCCATGTTTGTGATAATCTTATGTTAAGTTAATCTGTACATGTAAATTAATTAACTTTCAATATTAAAGATGTTACCAGACTTATTAACTTTATTTGGTCAAAATAGTGCACTGCTATATTTTGTCTAATGGTATGATATTTGATAACTAAATAAGGCTACTAATCTGTTCTATTTATGCATTAATATTGCTGTGCATATGTGGTATTGATATCACAACTGTAAAGTTTGACCTTATATAATATTTTTATAGTGAATGGTAGTAGGAGTCGAAGCAGTAAGATGCTGTTCATTATGTGAAGCTGGGGAAGGATAAAGATATTCTTACAGTACATGGAGGTACATCAGTGACACTGAAGGTAGGTAATTGTTTTTGTAAATGCTGTGGCTCATTTCAGGTTAACCTGAGTTCATGTTTCATTATACATATAATGTATGAACTGTTAAGAAGCAAAAAAAGAGTTTAATTTAACATAAAAATTAATGCATGCATGATGATTCGATGCTATGACATGATAAATGTCAACAAATAATATTTAAATGTAAAAAAAAACTTAGTTTGTTGTCCTTGTTGGAAAACACACTTTTAAATGTTAATGTTTAATTTAAGTGACAAATAAACTGCTAATATTAATGATTTCCATATTAGTGGGAAGTTAAAACTAGTATTTGATGGTGTTCAATCCTTAATAAAGTATTATATTTTTTGGGGGGAGTTGGGGGGTTAGTTTCCTGGACAGTGTACTTTCTGTGCACTATAAAACTGAAATATATTTGCCTTCTGAATTTTGATCTGAAAAGATATTTTCTTATTAAGCTTTATTTAACAGGCATAATAACAAGAACAGTGTATTGCTTTATTGTATATACACTCACCGGCCACTTTATTAGGTACACCTGTCAAATTGTTTATTAACACAAATTTCTAATCAGCCAATCACATGGCAGCAACTCAATGCATTTAGGCATGTAGACATGGTCAAGACTATCTGCTGCAGTTCAAAACGAGCATCAGAATGGGAAAGAAAGGGGATTTAAGTGACTTTGAACGTGGCATGGTTGTTGCTGCCAGACGGGCTGCTCTTGAGTATTTCAGAA
>CAIGQZ010032915.1:389223-452338 GCA_903798205.1 Danio tinwini | reverse complement strand
CCCGGCTCACTGATTATGCTGCACCTGAGACTCATCATACACACACACATAAAAGCAGCATTCACCCTCACTCCGTTGCGAAGTCTTGTTCTGCCCTGCTGACATTTCTGAGCGTTCCATTACTCCTCGTTGTATTCACTGTTGCCAACCCGGACTGTCTTGATTCTGTATTGCCTGCCGCCTGCCCTTGATCCTTGCCTGCCTTACGACTACGATATTGCCTTGCCCTTGTCTCTGCCTGGAAGCCCTGTTACTCTTGTGAGTTCAGTCATCTACTTATTGTGTGTTTATAATTAGACTGTGTCTAGTAAATGTGCTGCAAATGGATCCCTCGTTGTCCGAGTCTCCATTACAATATTCACATGATATATTTCATTTTTAATTTAATAAATGAGTTTCACTTTCATTTAACAAGATTTCCTTTAGGCCCTGTGACTCACTCTGAGCTACTGATGCGATCATGCGAATATGAAGGACTGATAGGAGAGAGTTGTTTTAATGGAGTTTGATACCGCACACAGAATGAAAAAAATATAATAAAATTCAGCTTTTCCCGGACAGTATAAACGTGTGTTCCGTGACAATGATGAGACGATGAGTCACCAGGAGTTCATTCAGTGAGTGTGTGTGTGTGTGTTTGTTTGCACGCGCTTAGAGATGTGTGCGTCTGTGATGCTTTACTGACTCGCTAGGTGTGTAGGTCCTGTCGCAAATTGCGACTAAAAGTCCTTCACAGAGTTTATAGTTTGATTACAGCGTTCATGTCACGATCACCAGCGATCTTCTTTCCACAGATCGCTGGTTTATCATGCACATTCACTATTGGACTACATTTCCGCCATCTTATGGACTACACATCCATTCATGCACTTTGCTTACACACACATGTTCCACTTCCCATCTGATTACACACCCACCACCGGACGCTTGTCAAGGACTGATTACACACACAGTACATAAGCAGCACACACACTCACTTCTGGGCCGAGTCTTGTTGTCTTCCCATAGTCACAATTCAAAGCATTTTCCTGTCTTGTCCTTGCCGTGTATTGACCCTAGCCTAGTCTATCTGTTTCTCCCTGTCTGCTGCCATCCTAGTGACCTTCTGCCTGCTGTACTGACTACGATTCTGGATTTCCCTTATACATCTGTTTGCTCCCGTATTGATCTGTGCTTGTCTGACCATCCCTGTTAATAAAACCTGCATGTGGATCCACACCTGTTGTCAGCGTCTTAGCCCAACATTACAGTTCACATATCTGCACTTCAATAATGCGACTAAAATAAGAATACTCCATGTCTTAATACCATTTGTGTTTACGACAATTATGACTTTCAGCATATATAAAGTGTTATTCCATTGCATGGATGCAAACTATAATGTGTGAGGCTGTAGTTTTAGCCTATGTTGGATGCGGCACCTGCTGAACTCCGGTGAAAAAAGCGGTTACGTCACACCCGCCCACCCAACCGAGTGACAAGTGCAACTCTGAGGCCAGCCTGGGTTGCCAGGTGTGTGCAAAGCACTTTATTTGCAAATCAAATCCAATCCTGCCTCCAATCGTCAATGCTAATTTCACCCTCACGCTCCATCATAACACACGAGACAACTTTTCACCTCGATGAGAAATCTCGCCGCGATTTAATCTCGCGAGATCTCGTCATACGAGATCTTGTCACACCCCTACCTTTCAGCAAGCCTAAGTTGATTTGGTGTCAGTTTGTACACTATGCACTAAACTGAAGACAGTTTAACTAATTCAAAACACTCACCACGAGAGAGATGGAGAAAATGAAAGCACACAAACACTGAGGTAAAATTAGATGCTTGAGACATAATCTTTAAAATAATGACTTGTATTAAAAATGTTAACAGAGGTTTTAATTAATAAGAGAGCATTATTGAAATGCTTATTTTCCATTGAGTAATCAACTTGAGGTAGTAGGCCAAGCAATTTTTTTATTTGAATATACTTACCTTTACCACTTTCCCTTTAGAATATACTTACCTCCCAATGGGATGTTTGTTTTTTCAACAAACATCCCCTTGCTAGTTGCACTGCATAGTGTAATTTTACTTTAGCTGTCTGTTACAAAGGAAGGGAAATACGTTACTAAAACTTTCCACAGTATGGTAAAATCTAATTTTACCCAATACCACCTAATAATCATAAGTAACCAGCCACAATTAATCATATTAAATTCATATTATGTTGTGTTTTGACTGAAAATTTAATTGGTGCTTTCGATGATTGAGTGAAGGAGATGAAACCCTAGGCACAAACATTGCAGATGAAATCAATGGTAAGTATTTTTAAATGCCAACAAAAATGTATACTGGAGTAATAATTTCCTTAATTTTTGTGTACTACCATGTTTGAAAATGAGTGATTTTTATTTTTCTGTTTTTGTAGAGGGCATTAAAGCACCTTTTTTCTTCCAAACCATCAACCAGTCTGCAGAGTCACACACCCATGGTTAGTTGAGTTTTTTTTATATTTTATTTTAGAACTTTGGCTTAAAAGTCAGTGTCCTGCACTTGCTTTTCAAAGAACATGGTGCAGGATGTGCAATTGAGAACTACTTCAGACTGAAACTAGCAAAAAACTATTGCACATTGTGAAAAACAAAGCAGGAAGAAAAGTGTGTTTTGATAAGAAGAATGACACCTTTTGCTGTATTTAGGTAACAATATGCCAAATGGTCTTGCAAGGCAGCACGCATAAAATTGTAGTTAGTGACTTTAACAAACATTTATATTGTCTTTTTAGTTGCTGACAAACAGAAGCCAGAAAGAGCTGTGGAGAGACCATGGTCAAAAGCAGAGGTCACTGCGGTTATGAAGAACTTTAAGCCACACATCCAGAAGAACTGCACAGCCAAAGGTCATCTGGCATCTTTAAAAGAGTGTCATCTATGCAACAAGTGTGAGCCAGTCCTCCAAAACATCTTGACTAAATTCACTCTTTTCTCTTTCAGTTCTTCAATGTTTACTGTTTATGATTCTTAAAGTTGTGGTAACACTTTATAATAACTGCACACTATGAATCATTTATTAAGTATTTGCAAATAGTTCATCATATAAGCACTACATTTACATTAATAGATATTAGTAAGCAGATTACAAATACAGCTATGAAGGCTATATTCTTGACTTTCAAGCACATAAAAGTTATTCACATATATAAAGTATTTTCATACTTTAATGACTAATTTATCATTGCCAAATTAAGTATTACATTAGTTACAAACACGTTATTTAAGAGTAGTTGTATGGTTTTTAAATATCACTCTGAATAAGTAAATAATCAAATTATTCATATCAACATTTATAACATTATTTAGGCGTATTCAGGCATATGGTAACAGTTTGTAAATAATGCAATACTAAATTACTTAGTAATGAATTCTTATGTGTTTATAAGTCAAGAATAGAGCACTTTTAATATTTTTAAACTACTTTATTATGTTTATTAATGTTGAGTTAATGCCTAAATTATATATTTTAATACTTAATTGTATCTGCACTATTGTGTATACTTTTATATTATTTCTCTTGTTGTTTTATTGCTCTTGTTTTATTGTATGGTGTCCTTGAGTTGCCAGAAAGGCGCCTTTAAATAAAATGTATTATTATTATTATTATAAATGATGTTATATTTGCTACTGCTTGATAAAAAATTATTAATGTGCATTTATTATAAAGTATTACCTTGTTTTATTTTCATGAGTTGACTGTTAAAATTAAATTTTTTTTATCAAATAGCAGTTTGTGTAATATAATTGCAATACAGTTAAAAAAATTTTTGTTTAAATATTTTTAGAATATTTAAGTAATTCACATAAAAGAATGTTTAAAATAGTGCTGTCAAAATTAGCACCTTAATGCATGTGATTTAATTTTAAATATTTAACATGTTAAAACAAAATAATGCAATTAACGTGCTTGCAGTTTTTTTTTTATTTCCTGTTTTGGCCGACTTGTGTTCAACGTGCAAAGAAATATGGATAAGACCAAGAAAGGACTTTTAGATGGAAACTTTCAGTATCAAACCAGTATTAAGTCAGTATAAACAGTATAAATTAGAACGCTTAGTTTAAGCAAATTTGATGAACACGATTATGCGTGTTGATGAATCTGAAATGCTCACCGGATGTGCTGTATTGTGCGCGTTGCCTAATGTCTATGTGCGTGCGTTTCCTAGCAACAACAACAAACGCCTAACATTGCCGGCGATGTCCGTATCCCTCAAAGTTGTTTAAAATTAAATGTTTAGAGATGGTGTGACCAAAGTCCCTTTAAGAATTCTATAGTTTTTGGTGTGACACAATGCGTACCTATGTGTGCCTTTGATTTATCCCTTGATGCTTATGTTCTTGTCGCAGCATCAGTGGCACCGAAATTCATATGTTGATTAGGTCCGTTGCATACACACCAGGTTTCGGTACCCAACCCTACTTGTGAGAGACTGTTCTTACTCCTAGGTCACATCATTCAAAAGGGCCACATTGTCCCCTATAATGTCAACAGACTGGACTGTCTCAGCAACTGGTTAAATGTAAAGGAGGACTAAGCAAAATAGTTTCTACTTTATAATTAACGTTCTCAACTATCAGCAATACAACCTTACAATGAGTACAATTGTTTGTATTCAATATTTTATTATAATTTTTATAATTTCCATATTTGCCATGCCTGTATTTTTTGTAGTCCACTTAGAATGTAGTTTGTTTTCGGCATTAATTGTTTTAAAATTCAAATGGCACTTACATGCCTGTTTTTATTTCTATAATAAATATCGCTTTCAAGCCAACAGTTTGAGGATCTTGATGGTTTATTTCAGGTATGTTGTTTACATAAATAAATCTGTGTAAGTTAAGCAAAAATTCTAATAAACAATCATATTTTGAATTTAAATAGTTTCTTTGTCTTGAGTTTAAAGAAATTTTACATTTGAATAGCCAAAATTACAAGTTTCAGTCTTTTAATTGCGATTATCGTAATTGCAAAAAATGTGTAAATAATTAGTTTTTTTTAATCGATTGACAGCACTAGTTTAAAATAAATATTTTATACACTTCATAACTTGTTTATTTTATTTTTTTGTGACCACAAGGTTCTTCCATGAATAAAGATCCGGTCTCCTTTTGAGTTTTCTGCCTTCATAGGCAGCTGACATTTAAAACTGACAAATAAATATAGAGAGATAGAACAAATATTTGTTAAATTATATTATTATATATAATATATACATTATATATATTTGAAGTCAAAATTATTAACCCTTTTGTGATTTTTTTTCCCCTCGAATATTTGTAAGCCTTTAAATGTCACTTTAGGCTGAATACTAGTATCTTGAAGAATATCTAGTCAAATATGTGCTGTCATCATGGCAAAGATTAAAGAAATCAGTTATTAGAAATTAGTTACTAAAACTATGTTTAGAAAGGAGTTGAAAAAAATCTCTCCATTAAACCTAAATTCTTATATCAACAGCTCATTACTTAAAAGGGTATATTTAAAATACAAATCTGTATGTTCAACAGTGTTAGCCTAGAGGTTAAAGGAATGTCAAAACAAACCGCTTATACAGCAAGAAAGGTTTCAAGAAATGTAATAAATAAAGTAGTTACAGCAAGATGCTTTTGAGTGACAGGTCATGACAAATGTTTGTTTATTTATTTGTTTTGTTAGGAATGTCGCTAGAATTTGGCATTTTAGAGAACAAGTGGTCCATTTCTAGAGTCATTTCAGACTTTCTATAGAGAGCATTATAATTATAAAGTGACATACAGTTGAGGACACAATTCTTAGCCCTCTTGTGAAGTTTAAAATAAAATTGCATGGCATCAAATATGTAAAAATGTTGTTTAACAGTGATTTTTTTTCAACAGTTTTAAGATCTGATTTCTAATAACTAATATCTGTAGTCTTTGCCATGTTGGCATATTATAATTTACATAATATTGTATGTATATTATATTGGATTAACTTTAATTGAAAAAATGTTGCAGATTGCAATATTATGTCTTATTTTTTAATTCTTTAAAAACCTGTTTTAACACATTTTATTCAATTTTATCTGTTTTTAGTTATTTTTATTCTTGTTTTTAAGAGAAAAATAAATTACACACATGCACATCCTAATTATTTATTTGTTACATTAAGTTACAATACATAGGTTTCATTATGTTTTTACAAAGCTGTGTTTTGTTTTGTTTGCATGTAAATTTAAATAAATAAACATGTAAAGCTCTTTATGTCTTTTTTAAATTATCAATAAAAAACAAAAAAGGTATTCAACAAAGCCAGGTATAAACATCAGAGCGAGGCGGACGCAAGTTTGACACATTTCTAACCGGCATGCATCTCGCGGTGATCAGTTCTGCGCAGATTTTGCCCATATCAAACAAGCCTATAAGACCAGTGAATTTAGTAAATGTGAAAAAGGAAATAGCATGAAACAGGAGCAACAGGGTACACAGACAGGGTTTTCTCAACTAAGCCATAGCAAAATTCAACAAACAACATAGGGTAAAAAGAGCGGGTGGACAGTGGTCTGCCTCTCTTTTATGTGAGGTGGTCTTTGCGTAATTGGTAATGATGTCATGGTGATGTCAGTGGGTGAATGACAAATGAGTGGACCAGGACCAGACAAGGGAGAACAGAGAAAACAACAGAACTTACCCATTACCCATTTAAATATACTAATTACAACTTTAAAGTACAACTTTAATTAAAACTGCATACAGTAAGTAATTAATAAATATAAAAAAATAAGTAACATCTTTTAGTTTTTTACTAAAAGAATAATTAATTAAATTACTAAATAAAATTAAAAAAAATAAACTGACCCCAAACTTTTAACGGGTAGTGTAGATCAGTGGGTGAGTTTAATAAAATAATTTAATGTGCGTGTTGAATATAATAGACGTTTGTTGATGGGCGGTGTTTTTGTTAAAACTTTTTGGTTGGTTGCAAATCTTTTTAAATGCATTAAAGGGCAGCGCATATATTAGCCTTACCCTGGAGTTTGTTCACCCTCCGCCTATGTGAGACGGCCAAAATAATGGATGAAGTGCAAGAGTACAGTGCAAACTTCAGTTAGAGAAGTTATCAGAGGAAAATCTGCTATCGTCCTGGAAAAAACAAGATCACTTATTTACATGACTGCAGCGCCTTGCAAGGAGAAGCTTGTGCATTACTGCAACAAGCGGTGCGCGTGAACGCTCATTTAGTGCAGCCAGCCGTGTTTTGGAGGCGAGGCGGAATCGCCCGAATCCAGGCACAGTAGATGCTATTCTGTTTCTGCACAGTGTTAAGAAAAAGGCCAAAGTAAACATAACATAGCTGCCGTTTAGGCTGAAGTGGCACCGTTTTTGTAATTTTTTTCTGTATATGTAAAAGCTGAATCTGCTGTTAATAACGAACAATCCACGTGACCTATCATCATGCTTAAAACAAAGACTTAGAATTATTAATGTGTCGATCGGGTGCGGGTTGGGGTGCGGATATATATATCAGATAAAATAATATGTGCGGGCGGGTGGATGATTAGAATGAAGAAGCGGATTCGGGTGAAATTTCAGCTGATCCACGCATCTCTACTATGTTACATAACTGCCCCCTGCTGGCCATGTATTTCTTGTGTTAGACCATGTTTTGTTTTACCACGCTTTACTGCAGAGATGTACGACATTTGTTTAAATCACTCACGCATTCTCAGTAGCCATATCGTAGGACTTGTAGGCTAGTACAGGAGATTTGTCCCAAACTTTGCCTTCATCACTGCTCCTTTAACTAACTTGTTGTCTAAGTCAGTAACAAATCCTGTTCCATGGACCAATGACTGGAAAACAGCTTTCAAAACTCTGAAAGAGAAGATGTGTTCAAGTCCAGTTTTACAGAGTCCCGACTTCTCAAAAAGGTTCCTGGTGCAAATGGATGCATCTGGAACAAGGATTGGAGCTGTCCTTGCCCAAGGAAATGCAGAGGAACAAAAACCTATTGTTTTTCTAAGCCGCAAGCTACTGCAGAAGGAGACAAGATATTCTGCAATTGAGAAAGAAGGTCTTGCAATCAAGTGGTCTCTGGACAGTTTGCATTAGGCCGAGAGTTTGATTTGGAAACTGACCACCAGGCCCTTACCTGGATTCAGTCCATGAGAGACCACAATGCTGGAGTCATCCTATAGTACCTCGCCCTGCAGCCATACCACTTAAAATACGCCATCAACCGGGTAGACTCAATGTGGTAGACTACTACCTGTCCACGTTCCCGGCCAGTACACGGCTGGGAGAGGGGGAAGGTGATGTGATAAATTCACATCAACTATCACCGCTGGAAAAGCAGCACTGGCAGTTACACACACATTCTCATGCACACACATACTTACACACACACACACAGATGTGCTTACGCACAGACATACTCACAGGCCCACTTACCTGATTCATTCATCATATTGTTTCTCCCTGCTGTTGCCGCTATCGTAGGAGCAGGTGCACATGTGATCTTGATAGCACATGGACATATTTCCGTAAATTCATTCTCTGCAATTCATAGTCATCCACAGGCATTTCATACACATCCACTTCACCTGTTGTGTCGTCTTTTTCATTTGGTGTTTGTCTGTGTGGGCGTAGTCAGACTTCCGGTTGCAATCGGCCAAACCGAGCACATGGGAAGTGCCAGTATAACAATACATGGGATTGTGTGTGCATGCGCACTGCCATTGGAAGCTGACAAAACCAATATGTTTGTGAATAGGTGCTTAATTTTTTCCCTTACAAAATCACATTTCTTCCCCTTAAGAGGAGCTGGTGGGATTGTTTTCATCTCACCCTCTGATATGTACAGTACGTCTTTTCTGAGAATTGTGCATTTAAAATAAGTAAAAAATATATTTACTTATTTATTTATTTATTCTTTTAAAAGTGGAAGATCCAGCACCAGAAAAGACATCTATGGCAGTAGAAATAACCTCAGCATTTGTAAAAGTTGAGGACGATGCTACAACTGATGGTCAGCTTAAAAATGTTAGGTTTTATTAATCATGAAACATTTCTTAAGAATTTTAGAAGATAATTTACAAATGATCTGATCTATAGGTCTTATCTATCTGAACGTTTTCAAATTGTATCAGTTAATAAAAAGGCATCATGTTGATCAAAAGTACACTGTTGGGTACCATAAGGCTCAGTTCTTGGTCCCTTACTTTTCACATTATATTATTACTGTACCACTAGGTGATATCATTTAAAAACATGGAGTTAGTTTTCACTGTTATGTCAATGATACACAACTTTATATCTCCTGTCAACCTGATAGTTTTTATGCATTCATATCATATCATAAAAAATTAAATGACTAAAAACTTCTTATTACTAAATTCAAATAAATCTGAGGTCTTGCATGGTTCCAAAAAACCCACATGCAAAACCTAGAACACTGTCTAACCCTTTATGGATTTTCAGTTCAGTCCTCATCCACAGTCAGAAATTCCTGGGTGATTTTTGATAGCAACCTGTCATTTGAAGGCCAGATTTCAAGCATCTGTACAACTTCCTTTTTTCATCTTAAAATTTTTTGTCACAGTTATGACACAGATATGATATAAATGTCTAATGTGGAAAAGTTTATTTATGCTTTTATGACCTCTTGTTTAAACTATTGTAATGCGTTACTAGGTGGTTGCCCTGTAGGCCTAATTAACAAACTTCAGTTGGTTCAAAATGCAGCTGCTAGAGTACTTTCTAGAACAAATAGATGTGATTATATTACTCTTGTTCTTTTATCATTGCATTGGCTCTCTATTAAATATCATTTACATTTATAAAACCTATTGACTACCTGCAAAGAATGAATGGCTTAGCTCCCCAGTATTTGAGGGAGCTCCTAAGGTATTGCAGCTGTCTCGTCCACTATGCTCAATAGATTCTGGACAATTGATTATTCCCAGAATATCAAACTCAGGTGGTAGATCGTTATCATAACTGGCACCTACACTTTGGAACAGCCTTCCTAGCACATTTTGGGAAGCAGACACACTGTCAGTTTAAAACTGGATTAAAGATACATCTCTTTGCATAAGAATACACATAAAACACAAATGTTTTAAAATCCAAATCCTCTAAAGGATTGTTAGGCTGCATTAATTAGGGCAACCAAAAACGGGAACTCTTCTTAAAAGACATTAGAATTTCAAAGGCATCTATGCTTATGTTAGTCTATTTCTCCTTATGCCAAGGTGTTCATAATCCTAGACCGGGCTGTATCCTACTGTGGTGGTCATGGAGGAGTGGAGAGCGTGAGACTAATTCCAGAAAGACCCCAGTGACAGACGAGTCTTCGCATTGATCCTGTGGGCTTGCCTGAACACCCGCCAGTGACCTACTCAGACCTGCAGCTTCTCTACACTGTCCAGCTTTCTCCAGCCTCTGGCGCCAAGACTGCAGCTCTGCACAAGAAGTTTGGCCAGAGAGAAATGGTCGTGCCCAACTGAGCCTGGTTTCTCTTAAGTTTTTTTCCTTCACTTTCATCAATTGGTGAAGTTTGTTCCTCGCCGCTGTCGCCACTGGCTTGCATGGTTTGGGACTTGTGTATGTATGATGTACTGAAAATATATTTCTCACAATACAATTTCTCTGTAACTGCTATAAGACATAATTAGCAATTTAAAGGGCACCTATGGTGAAAAATCTACTTTTTAAGCTGTTTGGAAAGATATGTGTAGGTGTAGTGTATAGACCATCATATTGGGGTGATATAAACACACTCAGTCCTTTTTTTTCAATTTAACAACATAAAAACGGTGGACCAATTGAAGCCGTTTTGAGACCGACAGCAACTTGACGTAGGAGTGCGGTCCCTCCAACCACCAATATTGACAGGTGCGCATTACCATATCCTCAGTATGTTGTTTCACGTCCGCCATTTTCAGCGTGAGTCAAAACGATGTCACCAAAGAAACACCCTTGCTCTATTTTTAGATGTAAGGCTCATTGGGCTCAACATTCAACACGTTTTCGCTCTCCTCGCCACCAGTGTTTGTGAGTTTTGGTGGTTTTGCATACATGTTTACTTTTCATTGCGTCTTCCTTAAATTTCAGCGGTTTGCATTTCCTGCGGTCACAAAAGCTCCCTGTCATCTTAACTAGGTGCAGCTGGAAAGTGCAAGCGCGTTGCCTCACGTGCCTCCATTGGAAATAACGAACTAACGACACGCAGCGCCATGCATTTCGCATTGTCACGGATGAAAGTGAAGACCGGGAGGGTGTCGCAGATGAAAGTGAGGACCAAGGGGTTCGCTCACTATTCTGCTGCCTAGGTCGCCTCTATGGACGCGCTGGCCCTGCTCAGGACACTTCATATTTCTGTTGCGCCACAGAGCATTATCTGAATAGTTTCATTTTAAATAACATGCGAATGTGCACGTCTGGTGTGCCGTGTTGTGGCTCTGAGTGGCGTTTCAGCGTCATGCATTTCTGAATTCTAAACATAAGTTTCAGTTGACACAAACCGGCACCGCAAGTGTGCGATACTTTCAACTGTCATGTGCGCGCCGTGTCGCAGTAATGCCCTTCAGTCAAAGTTAATTCAGTGTGCTTGGTTATTAGTCTCGGTGTTGGCATGGGACGATAACCGTTTTTAAGGTATACCGCGGTTTGGAAAAGTCAAGGTTTTAATAGCGCCAAAATTTTGTACTTTAATACTGTTCCTAAGGTATGTGTATTTTTTTATAAATTTTTTTTTTAACAACAGCATCTCTAGCAGAAAAGATATCCAAAGATGCCATTTTAAATTGTAAATGGATCTGTGTTTTTGAAACTAAGGAAGACAGCAGTCGTCAATGATTCATTTTCATTATTTGGCCTGGCACGTTTACTGCTCAAAAATATTATGTTTCTCAAAAAAATATATATTGTGTTCAAAGGGGAAAAAAACTTAGTTTTTTTACACAGACATTTAAAAAGAATATATTTTAGAGCAGTCATCACAATACTGTGAAACCATGATATTTTAATCCAAGGTTATCATACCGTCAGAATCTTATACCAGCCCATGTCTACTCCATGTAGGCTACTAGCTCGGAGCTTTAAACTAGCACATAGTTGGCTGTAAAACTATACAAAGACACAAATGATTTTGTACTCTCTGCTTGGTCTGTCGACGAGTCGTACATGTACAGCTGAATGCTGGTCCTCTCACTCATGTTGCTTCTTTCTGTCTGCCTGTCTGTAGCCATACACAAAGAGGGGAGCTCTTGGCTCCACACCCTTGTTAAGTTGGGCGGGAAGTCGAAACTAATTTTCATGCGAAGCAACACGCCCCTAAAACGACGAACTGTGTACACGCCCCCAAAATGACACTTTTTAACACATAATAAAACATCTGAATTGTCTTTTGAACTGAACTTAAACTGGCACACTCAGAAGAACCATAATATTAGAATGAAATCAATAAAAAAGGGGTAAAATAGGTGCCCTTTAGAAATATATATAATTTCTATTGCAATTTTATATATACTAAAGTAGTAACTAAAAGTACAGTAACTAAATAAACAGAACAAAACATAGTATGCACATGCACACACACACACACAAATAAACATTAAAGAAAAAAAAATCAATGATAAATACAATGCTTGTAAACTGGTATTACTACTCTTCCAGAAGTATTACATGGGTGATTTGAAGTCTGGGAATGCCTGAATTACAGCAGCTTTGTAAAGACCTTTTCAAACCCTCAGTTGTCTTGTTAACCACCTAATATTTAAACAAGTGGTTAATATTCCAGAGTCAAGTTCATTAGCATTTACATAATGTCACATTGTCCACATTGCTATTAAATGGGAATAAAATGTTCTGTCTTCTGCCTATCTCCAGATTACTTCTGAATACTCATTTCAGCTCACATTGTGCTTCTTTTCTCCACCTTAATGACATTGACTTTTGCAGATGTGTGCTTCCTCGCATGATTAAATAACATGGATTTGACTCGTTGCCATGGAAATGAGTGTTTAACCAATTATTATTGCCATTTGCTGTGACAGATTGAGTTAAAACAGTTGTAGAGCTTTGTCAGATGATTCTAAGCTGAGGACTCAATATAATTGACATTTTACCTTTTAGTATTTCAGCTCAGTCACAACACAACATGTTTTCACAGGTTGCTTAACCTCGAGTTTTAATTACAGTACTTGGTTTCTAATGTACTTGTGGGCAGATATTTATTTTGCAGGAAATCGTTACATTTTATAACCAACACTTTAAACTTTTAGTATTTAAGCTCAGTCACAACCCAATATGTTTTCACAGGTTGCTTAACCCAGACATGGAAGCAGCCCTGAGAACAGTTGCCCAATTTGATGCAATGTTAGATGAGGAACACCATCGTGACGTCTCACCTCTTCAGGATTTGGGAGTAGGTTTAGTTACATTTTTTGTACTTGATTACATCCATTTAGTGTGCTTAGGAGTTGTCCGTAAGCTTGTTATACTGTGGATCAAGGGACCCTTGACAAGTAGGATTTCATCAAATGTTCTTTCTGTTGTATCTGAAAACTTGAAATGACTTAGGCAGAATATGCCTAGGAATTTTTCAAGAAAGCCACGATCACTTTACAAATATAGTCAATGGAAAGCTACAGCGTTTAGACAGTTTTTGTTATATACTGGCCTGGTGATGTTGTTTAATGCATTTCTTAAATGTGTATACAACAACTTTTTAGTGTTAACAGTTACCATTAGAATACCTTTGCCCAGATCTGTGCAGTGACTATTGTGATTATGCTGATAAGTTTTTTGTCACAAACTTTGCCAAAATCTATGGATCTGGGTTTCTTGTTTATAACACACACAGCCTCATACATGTGGCACGCATAAATTGGGTGCGAGCATAAAAGATGTGCATAAATACAGTGCTCTGGAAATTTTTTTAGGCTATTTGAAAAGGATGGCTAGGATACCTCAAAATCCGCTTAAGGAAATAGTGAGACATGTGGATGAGAAACAAGCTTTTAATATAGACTCAAAAGGAAGGTCAATATCGGAAGAACAACTCAAACAGACACATTTTCTGAGCTTACTCCATCAGAATTTTCCACATGCACACATTTTAAGCAATGCCAATACAAAGGAATGACCGTCTTCTGCTCTCCAGGAAACAACGGCTTTGAAATTAATAGCAGAGTTGCCCTTGTTAGAAATCTTTTGGTCTCTCTCATGGCAGATATTTTTGCTGTATGCATGTTTTAAATACAGGGACATGTTTTTTGACTACCCTGTTGCTTTTTCAAGTTTGGGAATTACTGTTTTAGCACTCACTGGCTAGCTTTGTGTTGTTCCAGTGGCACAACTTTCAAAAAACTTCCCTATGACTGATTGTAACCCGCACGATATAGAAACTAAGAAGATTACAATAATTTACCATCAGCTTTGGACCAAGTTGTCAGAAGTTCACGTTCGCTCTGGAGCCAACTTTGCAGAAAGACAAGGGAAATGATCACACAAGACAGGATTTTTTGTATCAAAATAAATGTGATTTATATTGTAAATATTAGTAAGAAACATAAAATTAAATAACAAATAAACTATTTATACTCAAATTCAGACTTTGAAATAGTAAGAAATAATAAAATAAAACGAGAGATTTTACACTATATGAAGTGTTTTCTTCACAGAAACAGAAAGTAAAAGGAAAATATAAACAACTTAAAAACTCCTCAGGTATAGAAAAATTTCAGAATAGAAAATTCTATTCTGAATTACACTTCAGAATAGAAAATTTTGTCAAAAAGATTAAACCCACAAAATTATTTTGTGTGAAACAGCAAGGTGATTTGGCAGAATGATTCACTATTCCAACGAAAATGTATATGTTTCACTTGTTCAGTTGTGAAATGTTCAAGTTCAGTTCAATAAATTAAAATGTTTATAATGCACCTGTTGCAGTATTTTTATTTTTTAACACTGATAAGTAGCTCAGTCACAGAAAAAAAAACAGAACTAATTATAGCTCTAGCTCCCAGTCGTTCCTGTGTTCGATAGACAAGGGAGAATGTAAACTCAAATTTCCTACCAATCAGGTGAATTGGGCAACACAAAATCTTGGTTCAATAAAACCCTTCGGCTCGCCAGTTTCCACCAACACAGAATGTCCTCCAAGATGGCAGAAACAAGAATGATTTGGACCTTTAGAATTCCACACTCCAAATGTCAGGAAACAGGATCAAGAACAGAGGAAAAAACAAAAAGAGTAAAAAAAAAAAACAACCTTGAAAAGACAAGGTGGAAAGGCAGCATTAATTTCAATTCACCTTTCAAAAATACAATCATTTCTAACATAAACTTAACCAATTTAAATAAAATGGGATAATTGTACAATAAAGCATTTATCAAAATGCATATTAAACCAAATGCAATTCCGTATTTGTATATGATAAACTAAACAGAAAAAGACATCTTACTAGATGCACTTGCATTCTATTAGCATGCTAGTTTAAGCACATGGTTAGCAAAACACATGTGAGCCATTATGCACGTGCTGAAAGAGCACATGGCCAAACTGCAAATGTCTATTTATAGCATTAATACTGTCCAAAAACATTTAAACAGTAGATTTGCTCTTATTCCATAATAACATTCACATTAATGGTGCATATTTACCTATAATATATACATTCAGTCAGTACTTATAAGCCATTTACACCATAAGCGACTTATAACATTCACCTTTAGTAAAATACAACAATATAAAATTCACTCACCAAGAAAAGCAGTAGTAATAGTCGAAAGGAATCTCATGAACAAAAAGCAGCCTAATCAGATCTGTGCTTTAGATGTTTGCCGTTGTAGCAGTCGATTCTGTTCCCTTCTGGAATTCTAGTTCCCCCTCTACGAAGCGTGTCCGTTAACAGCGTATGCGGACACACCCAAACACAACTGGATGTACGGAAAGCGAAAAGGGACAAAATTGTTGACACCGCTTTAATGTCTTGCAATGTCAAAGTAACATAATAAAATCAATCTTACACTCCCATTACGTATTTTCTGTGGTTCTTGTTTGCATTCTTACCTTTTTCCTAACGTCTGAGTTTATGCACCCTGGTTTAATATTGCACATAGTCCTACAGTTATGCTAGTCCTCTAGATACTAAACACATGTGTCCCAGTATGTGTGTGTGTGAGTGCGCGTGTAGATGAATTTATATATATATAAATGTGTACAATTAATTAATCAATTAATGAATTATCAGTGGAGCTATAAATTGGGAACATGGCCATACCACGTTGTCACTTGATTGTCACCACACCAATTTCTATTGCTGACGGTTACTCTCTGACTCAAACAACAATGGATCCAAAAACGTTTTAAGAAATTATGAATTATAAACGGCAAGGCACCTACCCTGTTGGTATAAAAAAGTAGCAAAAATGTATTATACGCAGGCGTTCTTCCAACTTCCAAATTGATGGTAAGTACTTTTGAGTTGAGATTTAAAAATATTTATTCATAAAGTATTTCAACAACAATAATGCTGTTTGAATAGATGGAAAACTTTACCACATTTCCAAAAAAAATGATGTGGAGTTAAAAAAACAAGTGGTTGTAGGAGAAAAAGAAGCAAATGAATTTTTTTAAGATTTTCATGCAAGCTCCCATGGAGCACACTGTGGAACTGAGAAGACCAAACTTGCCATTTCAGCCAGATTTTACTGGCCTGGAATGGGGTGAATATCGATAAATAGGTACAATTTAAATTGTTTCTTTTAAAGTTGATAGGAGATATCAATGGATTGTTTTGTCATTTGCTTATTTCTGATTTTTAGGTTTTGCAGTGTGCTCCATGCCAGTTTTGCAGGCCATCCATAAAACAGGAGCCAAAATACATTCCAATATGTGTATGTAAGCTTGTTCACATTTTCAAATACATGGTGTCACAGCATTCACATTTATTTGTGCTGTTTTTTTTTCTTCTTAAGGTGGATAGGCCACTAGAATTGTTGAGGATGGACCTGGTGGGCAAAGTGACCAAAACCGACAAGGGCAACGAATATATTTGTGTCCTTGTCGACTATACCAAATGGTCTGAGGCATATCCAATTCCAAATAAATCAGCTGCAGTTGTGTCTCGCTGTATTGTTAATTTTTTTATAGGTTTGGGGCACCAAAGAGTATCCTAACCAACCAAGGAAGAGAGTTTGTGAACCAGGTTTGCAACTTTCTTATCGAATTGTATTCAGAAATTAAGTATAAATGTTTTGTGCAAATCAGAATTTTACAAACATTACATTCATTCATTTACTTGTCGGCTTAGTCCCTTTATTAATCTGGGGTCGCCACAGCGGAATGAATCGTCAACTTATCCAGCACGATTTTACACAGCGGATGCCCTTCCAGCCGCAACCCATCTCTGGGAAATACAAACCTTACATATGTTTTGTAAATAGATCAACAAAGATCTCTGTGACTTCCTCAGTGTGGAACGAAGCCTCTGTGCCCAATACCATCCACAAACAAACGGCCTTGTGGAAAAACTAAATGGAACCGTCCAGAAGTAAGTTGGCATTGAGGGAATGCAATATTGATGTAACATTGGATATCCTTACAATTGTTTCCTTATACCTTTCTGCTCCTTTTTATTACTCTAGAGCAGTGGTGGGCAAACTTTTTAGACCTGAGGGCCACATCAAGTTTTCAAACCAAGTGAAGGACCACATGTCAAATCCTTCAAAAAATAACTTTTATTTATAGTGGCAGTATGCATGGAACATGTAATATCGGACAGAATCATGTCACATTAACACAAAACAGATTTCTTTAATAGTTATTGTAGACTTTATCAGCCTGCTATAACGACAGATGGGGAAAACAACTTACACTTTTTGTTGAAAAACATGCAAAATGTTTTGTTTTTTTTTGCTGCCGCCATCCTCACCTGTGTGTGTCACACACCTCATTCTTGCAAAGGAAATTCACCTGCGCTGTTTTGGCGCTGCTTTTCTGAACGCAGCTACAGCCTCTCACATGGCAGCAGGGAAAGGCACAGCCTTTCTAGATTAACATGTCTAGGTCAATATTGACAGCGCAATTTATTTTAAGGGCATTAAATTATTGGTGGGGACATTTCAATTGTTGGTCCCCCTCCGTCCATGCTAAATCTACGCACCTGATTTTTAGCAAGACGCTCCTCATATAGCCATTTGCTCTTTCCTGTTTGTTATTGTGGGAGTTCCGCATAGTTCGGTTGCATAATTCTGATTGGGCAGTACGAAAATGTGCTCACTCGATTGGCTAGTAAGGCTGTCACACACAGACGATCATCACACACAGACTCATGCATTTGCTCTGAGCGGGGGAAGTTAAATAATATATATGCCATATCGCATCCTCTTGCGGTTCGATTTCGATTAATTGCACAGCCCTATCCTAGAGTGTGTTCTAATTCTACTGGTTGCACTAACTGTACTGCGTTCACTTGTATTGCATTATTAATTTATTAATTCTGAAACCAAACTATTACTCAGAAGCAGCATTTTAAAAACTCCCTAGCGGGCCGGATGAAAATGTTCAGCGGGCTGCATTTGGCCCACAGGTCGTAGTTTGCCCACCTCTGCTCTAGAGCCTTGTGCAAACTTGTGGAGGAGCGACCTGAAAAATTGGATGAGTACCTAGATGCAGTGATGTTTGGTCTAAGAACCAAGCCACAGCTGACAACTAGGTACTCTCCATTTCCTGATGTTTGGCTTTGAGGCACGATACCCTTACGAGGTGCCTGAGACATTTGAGGTATATGTTCAGTATTTAATTCAGTTTAAATTACAAAGTGAATACATTTCTAAGTTCTATATTCCCCAAAAGGTCAACAGCACAATGGAAAATGTATTAACAGGGGACACTGTCAGGGGCCATTTCTCTAAAAGAGAACATTTACGACATTGTCAAGGAAAATGTAAAAAAAAAAAACAGGAGCGCAGACAGAAAGTGCAAAATCAAGCACAGTTCTGTGTTGGTCAAAAAGTCCTAAGAAAAAACAAGGTCCCAGCAGAGAAAAGGAGGCAAGCTTGAGCAGAGCTGGCTGGGACCTTTTGAAATCCTTTAACTACAAGACAAAAGTGCTGATCTGAAGAATGAGAGAGATCACATTTACCCAAAAATAAGCACAGACCATCTTAAATTATTTAAGGTAGATGGACTCTGTGCCCCACAGGATCGTTAATGCACCACAAAATAAAAGACCTGACTAATACCCTTCACCTACACCTCTAGACCTCACCATCACAAAATGGCAGCCCCAACCATCACCTCCATCCTCATCAAATGCACCACAACGTTCTCCCTGTGTCTCCCCCAAGTCTTTCTTTTCACTGTCTCCACTCAATTTAACGGTCAATCGTTCCTCTCCTCCATCCCACACCACTACAGTGGAAATGATTACACAGGCTGACACCAAGGATGCAGTACATGGCTGTAAGTGCTGATGTACTATAAAGTCAAATGCTGTAATTACACCATATTTTCAGGTGTGAAACTATATTTTCCAAAGTGCTGCTTTTTATTTGTTTATAGATATCAAACGTGCTTGGGAAGACAATGAAAGCCATGTACTGCTGTCCAAAGTAGGACAGAATAAATAATTTTATTGCAATATTTCACGGCTCAGGCCTAGCATGGAGTTGGAGAGGTAAAATATATATATATTTTTTTTGATGTCACATCAATCTTTTATGTAATGTTATATTAATGTTTTATTTTTCCATTGTTTGACAAGGTAATAAATGCTTCACTTACATTGAAAGTGAGGCAGCACAATGAGAAGTCAAAACGTAAAGCCTTTGCTTTTGACACCTTCATAATAACTGAGCTGTGGAAAGGAAAACCTCAGTGATTCAAGATCTGTTGTATATTTTGTGTGGTCTTATTAATAAATATTTTTATTGGTTTTATTTTTTTTATTTTTTTGTTCTGACCATGTGCAAAATTAATGACAAAATGAGTCTTGCATGCTTTTAGCAATTTGTGTATTTAATTTTGTTCATTTATATTCAGGTGGACCCAGCAAAATATCAGGTGTTGTTGGGTATTGTAAATGAATGTCACCACTGGTTTTTAGTGGTAAGTGTTTGTGATTTTTGAAAAAGGACTCTTCTTGAAACGTCCCCTACTCTCTAAAAGGTTTATTTTTATATATTTTTTGTTAAATCTAGGCTATATACCCATCCCAAAGGAAAGCTCTTGTTCTTGACTCCCTTGGAGAGACTGAGGTGAAGAAGAAGTGTTTGGAAACAGCAAGGTATTTTAATTCAGCACAATCTGATATTGGAAGTTTACTGACAGACAGAAAAAACAACAACCTGTTAGCAGATCAATAATGAAGAAAAAACATCCAGTTTCACATTGGGTGTGTGAAACACTGCCTCACCCACATCAAAAAGATGGTATGTCGTGTGGGGTGTTTGCTTTTGCCCCTTCTTTATTTTTAGATTTCCTGTGACCAGTGTGGCAGATGGTTCCTCATGGCCTGTGTTGATAATCCAGCAACAAAAGAAGACTACAAATGCTTTTCCTGTGAATAAAAAGAAAGAATTTAAAAAATTCTTATTTTCTTGTTTTTATTTTTGGAAAATGCTGTTATACCTGCTGTAAAATTAGTCTCTAAAATGTAAACATGTCCATGGCAGACATGCTGTCTAAAATAAAATTCCGCTTAAAGTGGAATAAAAAAACCTTCTAGATTACGTTGAGAAACTTGCTTTTCATTTTCTAGTTCGGAAAAAATATGTACTTTTAGAACCACTTTGCTTCCCGTACATCCAGTTGTGCTTCACAAGTACGTTGTTTGTGATCATACATATGGTACCTCGGCAACAACGCAAAACATGTAGTTTAATTGTGTAAAGGGAAACAGACATTCCGAGGGCAACAGAATCGACTGCTACACCATCTTTGATCCAAACGCGATCAGCGGTGTTGTGAACTTCTAAGACGAGCCAAAAAAACAGGGAGAACTTTAGGGTATCATCCAAGCAGAATCCTTTAATAAGAACTCAGCGTCGCTGCAGCATCATCGAAAGAAACTCTAAACTAGTACAGCAGACACTGTTTAAATACATTTTTTAGACATTGATACCTGTCGGAAACAAAGCATGCAAATGAAGTGTTGTCACGTAGCCATTTGTTAGACCATAGACACAATTGTGGCCCACCAGCTCGAACATGTTACTTAGCCATTTGTTAGACAATAGACACAGCTGTGCTGTGAAACTAACAATTTGCATTACTTTGGAGACAGTCAGGCCTCAGGAAACCAAAAGATTCACCAAAAGGTCTGTCACACCCTAAAAAAAACAAAGAATACAACATTTTAGTTATATACAGATTATTGCTAATTTGGAACTAGATTATATAAATTTATTCCCACAGTTCCCCCTTTGAGAGGGGGAACTGTGGGAATAAACTCACACAATATAAATTTTAACACTGGAAAAAAAAAATTATTCTTGTAACGTATTATAGTTACAGGCTCATAGTACTTGCTTGTGTTTTTACTGTCAATATTTACAAACGGTATGTTGACACAGGAACAAACATGTCGCTGAAGTCCATGGATTTCTTATAGGTAATATTTTGTTCGGTTTGGAACTGTAATTTCCTTGTCATTGGTGTGGGTCAAATGTTGGGTAAAACATTTGATACTGTGGATGCATAGCTAGTACAACAGTAGGAAAAGCAATAGAAGAATAGCTATTTCCTTGATCCACAGCCAGGGTTTACCTAACAGTTTTCCAAACCACGAAGAATTATCTTCAGTCATCTGGTGCAATTTTATTGAAAAATCAAGTAGATTCTTTGCTAGAATGTAATCCAAGGCCACTCTGTTCTGTAAGATCATTATCTTGTGTGAAGCAAGAGTGTCTGTGATATTACCTAGGGCCAAAGCTGTATCATTAGCCAGTTTCTGAACAGAATTTGATAAGCTTCAGACTTGATCAAGAGCTTGCATCACACCATAAGGAGGAATTAATGCTCCAAGAGTTCTTGACCACCATGTTTGTGCACAGGTGAGTCTTGGAATGCAGCCATCTTCTTCCTTTGTGGTAGGCGCTGAGTTATGCAGATGTGGAGAGCTTGGGGTGGAGTGCGTATTTTCTCAGATAGCCGGTAGAACATAAACCAATGTGCACCTGCCATTGAATTGGCTGGGAAGGATGTCGTAGGCTGACGTTCCACATAACCAAAAAGTTCCTGTTGGTGGAGGAATTATACACCACTGATTTACTGCGAAGAGTTTTGGAAGGGATCGTGTCCTGTGGAGACATGCTTCTAGATTATTTTCCTTTGCTGATGAAGTAATGTCCACATGGGATCCTGTTCTCATTTCAATTACAAAGTTGCAACGTTCGCAAGGAATTTTACCCAGTAGAGTTGAGGATGGAGCATAATTTTCCACGTACCATAAAAAATTCATTGGCAGTATTAGATCTGTCATGATGGGAGTTGCTGAAGTTAGGTTGCAGGATGGTAATCCAGGAATGCAACACGGAGAAGCTGGAGGAGTTGTGATGTTGTGACATGTATTCTTGTTGTATATTCCACTAGTGTGAACTGCAAATAAGGTACACGTGTCACAGTTGGACATGGGGTGTGCCACCCAGGGGATTCCTGCTCCTACTGAAGGCAGGTATGGCATGCAGATGTTCTTCCCAGCAAACAAGGCATTTCTTGACATATTCATCAGTTCTAAGAATATGTTGCTTCGTGAGTCTATGGCTTGTGCGATGTTCATGATGATCAATAGTACGGCAATCTTGATCATATTGATGGATGACTGAAATTCTTGTATGTAATTCTCTGCGTTGTGTGTTCTTCTGTGACGGTTGGTTTAGCAGTCTGTTTAGTTGTCTCTTGAATGTTGTGACTGGACTTGTAGGTGAGAAGGTTGGTGTCTATGGGTCTCAGGACAACATGTGGTATCTGCACAGAATAAGAAAGAAAACAGAAGGCAACGAACAGTATTTGTTGCAAAAAAAGAAATAAAATAGAAAAGAAAAATAAAGAAAAATAAAATTTGCAAAACACTAGTTTTGTATCCTCTGTTCAATCAAATTCTGCTATAGTTGTTCCTTCTTTGCCTATTTCTTAATTTCCATGACACCTAAGTAACAGCGAAGTAAGGATGGACTAATAAATGGGGGAAAAATCCTATGAGGTAACATCTTCACCCAGGGGTGGCCCCCTATCCCTAATGGATCAGTTCTTCCCTGGGCACCCCACTGTTCCGTGTGTCCTATCCTATCCCTGTAGGTGGTGGAACAACCTTGCAATGTGAGACATGTGTCCAAGTTTTTCTTCCCTGACACAACACTGCAGCTGCTGTAATCAACATCACTTGATGTGGTCCATGCCATTTAGGATCTAATGGCTTGTTTCTGAAAGACTTTATCATGACCCACTGACCTGGGATGATTGTGTGTCCACCTTCTGGTGGATTCTGCCAACATGACTCTACTCTCTCTGGCATTCTGTACAGACTTGGTGAGGTTTTCACAGTAAGCTATCCGGGCATCTGAGACAATGTGCACATCAGCGTTTCTAAGATCAATTACACCTGGCATCTGCATTGGGCTTCCAGTAATAATCTCATGAGGGCTCAGTCCTACAGATCTGTTAGGTGCTGCTCTCATACTACACAGTACCGCTGGAAGTGCTTCAACCCATGAAACTCCTTCCTGATGCATTTTGCTTAGCCTGGTTTTAATTGTCCTATTAGCTTGTTCAACCTGTCCTGATGCTTGTGGCCTGTAGGGGCAGTGAAGATTCCACTTAATCTTCAACATTTTAGACACTTCCTTGACTACTTGTCCTGTGAAGTGTGTACCCTGATCTGAGTCAATGGAATCTGGTAATCCCCATCTGGCAATAAAATCAGTGATTAAACATTTGGCAATGTGTGCAGCTGTCGCATGTCCTGTTGGATAAGCTTCGACCCGCAGCTGTCGCACGTCCTGTTGGATAAGCTTCAACCCATCTCGAGAACTTATCTATTACTATCAAAACATCAGTTTTTCCTTTACAGGGAGATAATGATATGCAATCAACCTGCAGGTGACGAAATGGCCCCGGTGGAGCCTGGGTATGTGTTGCTGCTGGCACGTCATTATTTTTCTGACATGTAACACATTTTTTCACTGTTTCTGTGGCTACATTTCTGAATTTTGGATTCCACCATTGGTTTGAAAACCTGTGAATCATGGTTGCTGGACCACTGTGACCCAAATTGTGTATTTGTTGAGCCAAATATGGCAACAGTGATTCGGGAGCAACGTATTTTCCCTCTTTAGTCCAGCAGCCAGATTAATCCACTGTGGCTCCTTTGTCTAACCAAGTTCCTGCTTCATATAAAGGAACATCTTTGTACAGATCAATAATTGATTCAGGAGGCAGAATTGTTTTCTGTGCTGAACAACCTGAACATACCTGTATATTAGCATAATAACAAGCCTGTTTAGCAGCTACATCAGCAAGAGCATTACCTTTAGCTTCCATATTATTAGCTGTGAGATGTGCTTTCACTTTAATCACTGCCAATTTCTTCTGAAGTTTCATGGCAAACATCAGGTCTTTCACTAATCCAGCATGCTTAATGGGGGATCTGGCAGAAGTTAGAATCTGTCTGCTTTGCCAAATAATACCAAAATCATGAATTACCCCAAAAGCATGTCTGGAATCAGTGTAGATATTTGCAACTGATCCTGAAGCTAGCGTGCATGCTCTAGTTAAAGCTACTAGTTCTGCAGCTTGAGCTGAAAAGTGATCTGGAAGACGACCTGAAGCTATTACGTCTGTGGTGGAAGTTACTGCATAACCTGCTCGTCTGTTACCTTCAATGATTTGTGCTGAACCATCAACAAACATTTCCCATTCTGCATTCTCTATGGGCATTTCAGCTACTTCACTTGTAGGTGTATAAGTAAGCGTAACACAATCATGAGTCATCTCTCCCTTATCCTCTAACACAACACTTAGTCAATGCAGACATCATACATGAGGATGGGTTTGTGATTGGTGCATGCTGTAAAACAACATTCGGGGCTGTGAGGGTCATTAACCAATTTTCCCAACAAGATGAGGTGACAGTAGTGATTTTTGCTTGATTCATTGGTGCAGACACTGCGTGAGGGCATTTTACATTTACAGTCTGACCTAACACCATTACTGCTGAAGCCTGAAGAGCTAAATGAACTGCCTGTACTGCTCTAAGACATGGACCCATACCTTGAGCGACTATGTCAAGTTTACCAGAATAGTAATGGATTGGGCGTAAACAGCCCCCATGATCTTGCATCAAACATGCTGTCATAAAGCCTGAGTGTTTATGAACATGAAGCACAAAAGGCCTATATGATTGTGCAATTCCTATAGCAGGTACTTCACATAAAGCTCTCTTCAAATTATTGAAAGCGTTAAGCTGAGTTTCTTCCATACCAACAGTATCGGAATCCTTAACCTGACCTTTCAATATGTCATAGAGTGGCTGGGCCATTGAGGCATAATTTTCAATCCAAGGTCGACAGTAACCTGCTGTTCCTAAGAATGATCTGAGTGCTTTAATGGTGGTAGGTGGAGCTATTATTTTGACTGAAGCTGCTCGATCCTGTGAATGGATCTATTTCCTGTACCAATTGTTTGACCCAGAAAAGTAGCTTGCTTTTTAGCAATTTGAGCTTTGTGAAAACTGCATTTATGTCCTTTTTTGTGCAAATAGTCTAACAATGCTGCCAATTTAGTTTTATGTACCTCATGATCTGTTGAGGCAATAAAAATATCATCGATATACTGAATCATGGTAGACTTTTTTACTGGACATTCTGGGTCACACAAATCACGTCTCACAGCTTGATGATAAATAGTTAGGGAATTTTGAAATCTCTGTGGTAAACATGTTCACTGGTATTGTTCATAGTCAACTGGGAAAGCTAACCATGTCTGGCTGTCAGAATGCAAGGGTACAGAAAAGAATCCATTAGACATATCAATTACTGTAAAAATTGTACAGTCTAATGGTAAACCATTACAAATTGTAGATGGTTCTGCTACTAATGGGGTAATTTTATCAATATGTTTATTGGCTACTCTGTAATCTATGGTGAGTCTCCATGTTCCATTAGCTTTCTTTATAGGCCAAATGGGTGAATTACAGGCACTGTTGGTTTTAACTTGCTTCAGTAATTATTCCATAATAGGTTTCACTCCCTGTATAGCTTCCTTACTGATTGGATATTGTTTGGTAATTGGAGGTGGAGTTCCTGTCAATTTGACAGGTTCAACACCTGTCAGAAATCCACAATCATCCTTGTCATTTGCCCAGATTGGATGATTCTTTAAGAAAGCGTACTCAGGAGCGATTGCATTATCAGTAGAAACTTGTACTGAAGAAATTTTTATGCTAGCTGTTTCTGAAAACATGTCTAAGGTTAGATGTAATTGTCTTAGTATATCCATGCCTAGAATTGCACCTGTATTTAATGGAGCACATAGCAATTTTGTTAGTTTTTGGGCCAAATTGTACCTCTATGGGTGGGGTTTCAAACAAAACAGAATCTTCACCTATTACACCTGTTAAGGAAAGTTTAGTTTTGTTGTACGGAATGTTAAAATCTTTAGCCAATTTCATAGGAATTACTGTAATTTCTGCACCTGTATCAAGCAAAAAATATATCTCTTTATCTTGTATGCTACCTTTTGCAAAAATTATTTTGTCATTGTGATGGATTACAGGGGAAATGTAGCTACTCACAGCCCCAACAATTAGTTTTTTTCTTGTTCTTGTTGTGCTCTTAAAAGAGCCTGAGCAAGCTGTCCTAAAGCTGCAGTAGACAATGGCGGAACTACTTCAGGGTTGTAGGCAGGCTGAGAAGGAGAATTATGCATAGAATGTATTTTACTATCTTTCAGCCTCTTCCTACACTCTTTCTCCCAGTGTCTTAATTTCCCATTCCCATTCCCATTTCCCATTCTCACTTTTGCTTTGACATCAGCATCTTTTTTCCCATGCAGCTAACTTGCCTAGATTATTTCTGATGGTATTGTCATACCATGTAAGATCTAGAAAAGGCAATGCTTCCCTGCACTCTGTTACAAGGCCATCGGACCAAATGCTAACTAGTGGTCCTTTGTCATCTAACACATTTTCAGGGTTGTCAACAATTCCACTGTAAGCTATGGCTGTCTGACAAAACCTCTCTGTGAATGAATTCACAGATTCATCTTTCTTTTGAGCACAGTTAGTCACTCTAGACCAATCTATTTTGGGTCCCATAATATTTTTTTGAGTTTTTAAAACACCCTCTCTCAAATCATCTTTACTGGCATGTTGCAGATCAGAAAGAGCAGATTCATAATTGTTGAATTCAGACTAGAATTTAGAATTTGAGACATTAGCTGTGTAATTTCTGTCAATGACATGTCATAAAGATGCATTTTCTGATTAGTGCTCTCCTAAACTCAGAAAAATGTGTGCGGGCTGAAGGCAACAGTTTGAACTCAGACAACGGAAGCATTGGGAGAAACACTTTCAATTTCCTCAATTCTCTGTGATTTTCTCCTAGCACCACAAACATTCACTGAGTCTAGAGGTACCTCTGTTTCAAAGAAAGTATGTAAGTCTGGATAAATATTATCAGACTCACTGATTTCTTCTACATCAGCTTTATCTGAAGTTTTGTTGCAGTTCAATTTCTTTGTCAGAGATGCTACTCTAGCACGGAGCTGTTTGTTCTGTTCCTCTAGCTCTGAGTTGCACTTGGCTTGTTGTGTGGCTAAGGATAAAGCAAATTCTCTGTGACAGCAGATAATGCCTTTTACATTGTTTTTATGGATACTGGCACCTAGCACTTTTTTACACACATCTACAGACCAAGTCTTGTCTGGATGTATCTCATATTTCTGAGTTAGCTCTTGTCTAACTTTCTCAGTGACTATTAGGTCCATCTGTACTTCTAACAGTGACTTAAATTCTTTATCTGACCACAACGGAGTTGCAAGACCACCTTTTTTATTTGTGGGGATCAGTTTAGCATTCTTCTTAAACATTTTGTGAGTTTCTCAGTTACCACACAGACAAAACACTAAAATTCTCTGATCAACAGACTGTATGTTAATGAAAGTTAACCTTCCCTGGCAGTGCAGAGGACAAACACAAACTATTAGCACTTCACACTAAGCAAAAACAAAACAAACACAACAAATATTAACACGTAATGTTAATCTTCTCTGCTTTACAGAGGATAAACAGATTTTAGCACAAAGGCTTACTTCCCTGCCTGAAAAACAGGATTACAAAATTTTAGCACCAAAGGCTAAACTTCCCTGCCTGAAAACAGAGAATACAAAATTTTAGAACAAAAAGGGTACTTCCCTGCCTGAACAGAGGATAACAAATTTTAGCACAGAAGGCTAACTTCTCTGCTAGAAAAACAACAGAGGATTGCTTATTCATCTCTAAAATAAAATTTAGAGGATAACTTAGCTAACTAAACCCACAGCTGTTTGTTAAACTCTTCTCTGACGGCGCAGAGAGTAACTAGATGTACTGGTTTTTGTGGATCTTTTTATAGAGTGAAAACTCACCAAATCGTGGTTGAATTGAAAAGATTCAGTCTGGAGAGAAGTTTGATCTTTCTTGAGCTTGATGTCTCAGTCAGATTTCAGGAAAATTCAACTTTCATCAGGGTTGCAGTCTCCAAGTTGTTGAGAATATGTGACTTCAGCTGTTCAACTTTAAGTTGCTGGAACTGGGACGATTCCGTCTTGTGTGAAGTCAGATATTTGTTAAAAATGAAGAGTCAAATTTGATTTAGGTGAATTCTTCTTCTGTCCGGGTCAACTTGATTTGGGTGAATTCTTCTATCCATCATTTATTTTTTTTACAACAGCTTGGTGCCGTGATTCAGATAGAGACTGAAATCACCAAATTCTGAACAATTTGCCACAGAAGACCAAATCCACCTGAAATTCAACTTGAAAACTTCAAGCTCAAGGAAACTTCACTTCAGATGGAATATTCAGCTCAACAGCAATTTGAAGTCATTCAGCGGACGTCACAAATTCTCAACTATTTGCTGACTGCAACCCTGATGAACATTAAAGCTACCTGAATACAAAGATCAGACTTCACTCCAGACTGAATCTTTTCAGCTCAACCTCGATTTGGTGAGTTTTCACTCTATCAAAAGAACCATACAGACCAGTCTATACACATGGTTATCCTCTTCTCCGTCAGAGAAGAGTTAACAAACAGCTGCAGGGTTTGTTTAACAGAAAGTTATCCTCTATTTCAATAGAGAAATAAAAGTTTATTCTCTGTTCAAGCAGAGAAGTTAAGTTTTAGCGATACAAGCTAATTTATGTTATCTCTTGTTCAGGCAGGAGGTTTTAGTAACATGTGCTAATATTGTCACCCTCTGTTTTGCCAAAGAAGAAATTACTATACTTTCATCAGAAAAGTTTTAGTATTTTTACTTTGTGATAAACTCACAAAATGTTCAGAAAGAATACTAAACTGATCCCCACGACTGAAAAAGGTAGTTTAGCGACTTCTTTATTGTCAGATCAGGATTTCAAATCGCTGCTAGGACAGCACATGGACTCAATAGTCAGTCAGACTAAATTTAACAAAGAAATTTAGCATTGACCCAGATAATGTTTGGACATTAGATGAATGCAAGAAAGTGCTTGACGCATGCATTCGCAAAAATAATGTGAAAGGCATTATCTGCTGCTACAGGGAATTCAGTCTCAAGCTAAACAACAAGCTCAAGCTAAATCAGAATTAGAGAAACAGATCCAACAGCTTCATGCTAAGATAACCTCATTAACAAAACAACTGAACCTCAAGAAATCAAAAACTGACATTGAAGAAGTTAGTCAACCTGATAATAAACATCCTGACTTACAAACTGTTTTTGAAACAGACATTTCTGTCCAGTCAGTAAATGATATGCCGGTAGGTTCAGTAGAGGTTTGTGGTACTAGGATATCTAAAAGAACTGAGAGTTTACATAACAACACTTCTGTTGTTCAAATTGCTCTTAACTGTACGATCAAAACTGAAAGTGTAATTTATGTTCTTTTCAACGTAATCATACGAAAACATACCAAAACACGTATACGCGGGCTTCGACCCGAGGGTTAAGCTTCACACTAGTGTTGCAGGAGAGGGGAAATACAAGTGGCCTCTTTAAGACTGCTATTTATGGGAGTTGTAGTAGCGAATAGCAAAGTGTATTGTGGGTAGTTCAGTTCGACACGCATGCTGGATGATGTGAGCTCACTGTGTGCTGTGCAGTTGAAGCAGAGGAAGAAGTTTTATTCTGCATTATTTTATGTTCACTCAAGTTATTCCACCCGGGAACTGTTTGCACTGTGAACCTGACAACACGAAAAAAAGAAAAAAAAAAGAGCATGCATTGATTACTTTTGTCCGTCTCATCCTTTGCACGAGCATGAACTTATGAGCTGGTACTCTGCCGCTGGACATCGCTGAAGCGGAGAAAGTAACACTAGTTTGATCATGTATAAATATTATAACTAGGCCTGCAACATCCTGACAATCACAAACAAATGACATGATGTCACAGGCGATTGTCTTCTGAGTGCACCAGACATGAATGACACTCATAGAGCTTGAGAAGCATACAGTGCTGTAGGATCTTTATAATTTGTATATAAAGTTAAAACAAAGTATTTATATACATAGAGAGAGATAAGTAACTAGATAGAATAGACAGAGATACATTGAGCTGTGCAGCAGCTGCTGAAGAACTGCGCCCTGCAGACGGAGTTGGTGTGAAAGGTAAACGCCTGGGTGCTGCTTCTGCTCTCCATAAGCGCTGCGCACACGCTGCTTACGCCCTGCTTTAGCTTGTGGTGTGAAACAGGCGTGAAGTTTATATGTGGGCATTCCACAATACTCTCTAACCCTCGCAGCCAAGTATATATCGACGATTTCTCTTCGGCCCTGCCCAGGGGCGCTTCAGTAAGACAGATCCTCCATCCAGATCAGTTCAATCATCAGTTAGGTAGAACAGCAAATCTGCACAAAAAAAGTTAAGCATACACATAATAGAGCCTGCAAGAGAGTGAGCTTGAGCCCCTCCCGTTCGTGATTGTTTCTATAAACGAGCACACTCTGGAGGAAGAGATGTAACATTTCGTTGATAACAAGTAGCGATGAGTTAAGTTCTTGGTTATCAGTCACACAAAGGCACAGCTGTTATGGAGCAAAATTATATGAGGTTAAGCACATAAGGTTATATGAGGATAAACACATCAGCATAAGTTCATGTAATTAGTTAAAAACAGAATTAAACTATTAATGCATAGGATGAAGTTAAAATCATCAATTATTCCTTCACCAATCAGCACAGATTAGCTTCGCGCTAAGGTTTGGGAACATGATATATTAGACTTGCATGCATATTAGACTGTTGTGGAAACCCTTACAACCAAAATATGACCCTACTTAATGTATAATAGGAGCTCTTTAACATGTTCACCTTTTCTGCCTTTAATAAGCTGCGAAGTGGAGTAACAACATTACCAGCTGTGCTGAACACAACGATGGAACACTGGTAGCACATATGCACTGATATTTACAAACAATATTGGCCATAAGAGGAAACCGTCCTTAGTTAGATTTCCACCAAGTTAGTGGGTCTTCTCCGTCAATAACCATTTCCTGCAGGTACATTGACATCTCAGTTTCACTCTTTTGATCAGCGGTGAGCACTGCTGAAGCTGCTCTTTTGTCAAGAAGGCTGCCCAGTGAACCCTTTTTCTTCTTAGGCACGGTACTAGAACTGGATTCCTCTGCCTCTTCTCTCTCTCGTGTGGTGCCGGATGATGGACTTGCTCGTGTTGCTGCTGCTGCCACCATTTCTGCAATCAGTTCAGTTTTTGTGGCACTTAGCTCAGACGGTTTTTTGTGTTCCCCTCTGTATCCTGGGTCAAGCAAGGGTGGCATCATTGCTATATTTGCCTTCCAATTGCTCCAAGATGACACGCTTCAGGTCTGCTGTAAGTTTTGCATCGTGCTCTGAGCTCTCCAGCACACTTCCCAGGTGGGCTAACATTGGCAAAAGGGAGGAAACAGTAACATAGTTCGTCAGAAAGAATGTCTGTAAACTCTGTCACTGGCTTCAACCCACTATTAACTGCTTCTAGAACACTTATGTCCAGCCATGTAACCTGCAGGAGCTTATCCTTAGCAAACACTCATTTGATGGCATGTTCCTGCTTCAGAATTCTCTTCACCATTCGCTGTTTGGAACCCCATCGTGTTGCACAGTCCTGTCAGAAAAAAATGCTCTTCATCCAACTTTTAAGATCGTTTTTCTAATCAGCTGACAAAAGGTAGCTACATCGCCTTGTGGTGAGCACACAATATCAAATTAGCTTAAAAAATGTTACATGTAAAATATGTGCATCATTCGTTTCTTTTTATTATTTTCAATTAAATTTTAATTAAGAATTCACAACTTCACACCACTTTAGACATGTCTCGTGCCTGTCCTCTTTCATTCGATATAAAGCCAAAGTATTGCCAAATAGGTGAATAATTTTTTTTTACCAACCAAGTTTGTCGACGGCATTATAACTACACAGGTCATTGTTCATGTCAGAGTCCCGCAAACAAAGTGATTGACAGGTGATAATTTGTGTGTAACTTATCTTTGTTTTACCCATAACTAAACCATAAATAAAGAAAGGTAGGTCAGGTATTTGCAACGGTAGGCTTTAATTAATACATTTGTTATTAATACATTTTTTAAAACCAATTATTTAATAACCCCCAGCACACGCCTCACCCCACCCACAACGATGATGCCATTGTCCATCGCGATGTTTCACATTAGACATCGTACGATGCCAAATTGGTCGACATTGCCCAACCCTAATTAGTATTATCATTATTATTTTCAAATAAAAAGACTAAAATCTATCTTACCAATTTGTCCTGAATGGTATTTAACTTTTCAAAGACCTTACACAGTGCTGAGAAGTCAAGGAGTACTAATGGCCTCGGTGCAGTGAGGGATGATGCAGCAAGGGACGATGCAGTGAGGGATGACGCAGTGAGGGATGATAGCCTGGGTGCAGCGAGGAACGATGCAGTTAGGGATGGTGGCTTAGGTGCTGTGAAGGACAATGCAGTGAGGGATGATGGCCTGGGTGCAGCGAGAGATGATGCAGCAAGAAACAATGCAGCGAGGGATGACAGCCTGGGTGCTGTGAAGGATGATACAGTGAGGGACGATTCAGCAAGGGACGATTGTTTAGGCATCTTAGGAGCTGCACTTGGAATGCCAAAGAATGCTTTCTTGGGCACTGGCTCTGCTAAAACAAAAACAGAAAATCATTATAAGTAATGCCATTCACATATATCAGTGCATGTTCATAATCGCAAACTCATAAAGTAAAGTTCCCCTCAGCACTGATGTCTTCCATTAAATAAAAAGCAATAACTTGACAAGACAAGAATGATTGCCCATTACTCACTAGTTGCTTCATCGTTGTCCATTGGAACAGTGGATACCTTCTCAGATGACAACGCACTTACTGAAAATTAAACCATACATTCAAATTGAACAATAAATGGTCTGCATTTATAATTAAATTACATGATAAATAAATAAAATAATTACACAACACTCACTGGCTCTGTCTGCTCATTGTGACATTATTTTCAAAAGCTCTTTTTATGTTGCCTAGTCGTTGTTCATATCTGTGCATGTTATAAAGATGTATAATATTCCTCATAAGAAACAGATGGTTCAAAGGTAACATCATGTTTAAAAAGTAATTGTTTTTCTTCATTCTGGAAAATAGATGTTCTGCAACTTGACTGTTCCTGATGAATCTAACACCCACTCCCTACATAATTTTCTAACCACCTGAATCTATAAAATAAAACAAATTACATGTATAAGGAGGCATGTTTTCGATTAAAATAAAGACTCCTGAAAAGAACAAATCTAATACATACCTTTTGCCTGTACAGTTCCTCTCTGAGGCGATCTTCTGTTACTGTTACTAAAAAGACATAGGGATTGTGGTCTGTATAAACAGTGACACAACTACTACCTCCAAAGTACACTTTGAAGTGTTGCAAAGCCAACACCAGGGCTAGGGCCTCCTTCTCAATAGTACTGTACTTTTGCTGTGCATAGGTGAATTTCTTTGAAAAGAAAGATACTGGATGTTCTACACCATTAACATCGTGCAGCAACACAGCTCCAGCACCTGAGGAACTGGCATCTACCTGCAGTTGGAATTGAAGGTTAAAATAAGGGGCAGAATGTACAGGTGCTCTACTTAAAAAGTCTTTGGCGGCTTTAAAGGCAGAGTCACATTCAGGGGACCATACAAACTTTCGCACAGTGCTGAGCATGTCTTTTAAATGGGTTACTATGGTAGCAAAAATTTGACAGAAGCTCCTATAGTAGCCCACCATTCCAAGCAAACGTCTCAGCTCTCTTTTGTTGCAGGGAATGGGAAACTTCAAAATAGCTTCAACTTTTGCCTCAACAGGCTTTACTTGACCCTGACCTACCTTTTTACCTAGGTAAGTTACTACTGCTTTGGCAAACTCACACTTTTTAAGGTTAAGTGTTAGAGAAGCAAAAGTCAGTTGTTGGAAGACTTTATCAAGAATACTTAGATGTTCTTTCCAACTGTGAGTGTAAACAACTACATCATCTAGGTAAGCTTCACAGTTAGGAATTCCTGACAACACTTGTTGCATTAACCTTTGAAAGGTTGCGGGAGCATTGTGCATCCCGAAGGGCATTACAGAGTACTGCAGCAGGTTATCAGAGGTCATGAAGGCTGAAATTTCAGATGCACTGGGAGTCAGTGGCACTTGCCAATATCCTTTCAAAAAAACAAGTTTTGTGATAAAATGGGCACTACCAATTCTGACCACACAATCTTCCATTCGGGGCAAAGAAAAGGAATCAGACTTGGTCACACTATTTACTTTGCAGTAGTCGATGCAGAAACGAAGGTTGAATCTTGCTTGCGAAGGTTGAATCTAAGGGCTCTGGCTTGGTGTGGCAAGACCATGCTTAAGGAAATTATCAAATTCTGCTCCACATTTGACCATCCCAAGGTAATTCAAACTGATCAAGGCTCTAACTTTACATCAAAGCTGTTTGCACGTTTTAAAGAAGGTGGGAGTGTCTCTTCAGATGTCAAAAGCCTATCACCCAGAATCGCAGGGGGTGCTAGATCAGTTCCATCAGGCTCTCAAGACCATGCTCAATCCTGGATGAGCTCCCAATTTTCACTATTTCGTCCCTGATGTTTAAATGTCTAGGAGTGGGAGCAATAGTGAAAGGTTTTAATCTTAGTTTGGGTGTGGATCAGTCTCTTGCCTTCACGACAACACACCAAATTCAAGTTAAAGAATTTATTAACAGAAATGTACAATGATAAAACTAAACTGGGAAGCAAAAATAGACTTCAAAAGGGGAAGACCAAAACAACAAACAAAAGTACACTCTAGCTAGTTAGGGAGTAAAACTTTCTAAACTGACAAAGTAAAATTTAATTAACAACAGTAATGTACACTAACTCCCTAACTAAACCTAAACAAGAGAAAAGGGGTTTTAGAGATAAAATGACACCCACCTCCGTAAGGCTTCCAAAGTTAAGTTTCAAAACCAGAGTTCAAGTGGTTTCAAAAGCTTTTACAACAGATTTTTAACTTCAACAAGTTAAGCACAACAGCATCAATAATCTTTCAACAAAACAACCAAGCAGGAGAGAGACCACACTCTGGAAGCAAGCTTCAATGTGGCTTGCAACTAGCAGGCTTTTAAGCGGTCACACTTTATTTTGACGGTCTGTTTGTTGAATTTAAGTTACATTGCAACTAATTATCATTAGATTATAAGTAGACTGTTAGGTTAGGGTTGGGGTTAGTGTAAGTTGATATGTAATTGCAAAGTTTCTTATAGTCAGTTAAATGTCTGTTGAAGGACTGTTGAATGTCAGTGTCAACAGATATTAAGCAGACAGTCTACTAATACTCAAATGGAGCATCAAAATAAAGTGTTACCTTTTAAGCTTGCCGAGCAACGAGCAGCAGGTGCAATCAATCAACCTCCTCTCCGCCATACCTAGCTGAGAAACAGGTAACAAGAACAGAGAGAGAGAGAACAGAAACCAAACACAATAATACATTCAAACACCGTTTTACCATGGAATTTAACAAAATGCATCTTGAAAAAGAGAGTGTAATAGTTAGTATTTGGTAATTTAATAACTTCACACTATAAATAATTTATTAAATATTAACTAACTGTTTATAATTTGTTAAGCAAGGACTCTACATTATCAGACATTAGTAAGTAGTTTAAATACAGCTACATGCTGTATTCATTATGTGCTTAATGATTGTATTTTCATACTTTGTTAATGATTTATTTTTCAATAATAAATTATTGCATTATTTACATACCAGTTAATTAAAATTAATTGGTGCTTAGGATAATTCAGAATGAGCAAGTAAATGATTAATGAACTGTTCAAATGAACTTGTACAACTTTTTTTTTCAGGCACAGAGTAAGAGTTGCTCAACTTTCTAGTTTTGTGACCTACAGACCCATTTTATATTGGCCAGATAGATAGACATCAATAGAGACTAATATTAAGACTCTATATGGTCAATGCCGGCAGAATAAGCCTAACTATATAAACAGCCTAACATTTAATTTATCACTGCAAAATGATGACAAAACAACAGGTTAATAACATATATTGTGGAGCAGTCACACACAATTTTTAATTATGAAGTTTTATTTATACTTGGCTAATGTGATAAAACAATGAGTAGAAGAAGTTTTCACTCATTTACAGAAAAATATAGGTAAATCTAAAACATCTCACACACCATTGTGCTTTTTCATTATTAACTATAAAGTCAACACGCTGGCGACGCAGTGGCGCAGTAGGTAGTGCTTGCCTCACAGCAAGAAGGTTGCTGGTTCAAGCCTCGGCTGGGTCAGTTGATGTTTCTGTGTGGACTTTGCATGTTCTCCCTGTATCCGCTTGGGTTTCCTCCGGGTGCTCCGGTTGTTCCCACAGTCCAAAGACATCCAGTACAGGTGAATTGGGTAGGCTAAATTGTCCATAGTGTATTAGTGTGTATGGATGTTTCCCAGAGATGAGTTGCAGCTGGAAGGGCATCCGCTGCATACAACATGTGCTGGATAAATTGGCGGTCATTCCGCTGTGGCGACCCCGGAATAATAAAGGGACAAAGCCGAAAAGAAAATGAATGAATGAATGAAATCAACACACCATTAAATCAACAATGTTTCATTAAACCATGGCCACGGATTGAGAATGTTGTAATATAAAAGTAGAAAACAAATTCCTACTACATGGGAATTATTGATTCGTAGTTTGCAGCTCACATTTTAGCAAACTTCTAAACACTTATTCTTTCATCCTTTTAGCCTGCGCCTCGACGCGAATGCACTGAGGTGCTGTTTTTTTCACATATCAATGTTTATGAGTGGATTACATCAAAATGAACATGAGTAATCTTGACAAATTGTACATCAGTTTAAAGCTACAACCCTCAAGCAGCCATTAAAGCTAGTTGTTTTTCAATGGGAAGCTTATAAAGAACGTATTTGCAAAATTTTGTGTAAGTTGAACAGAAAACACTTATTAGATATGGAGCACATAACATACTAACAACACAAACACACATTCATTTCTGTACATCAGAGTTTATTTTGAAAGATAAGAGTCCACAAAAAAACATCCCATCAAGCACATTTAGTCCACCGACACAATAGTGTTGAATTATGGATGGTTATTCATTTGTTTATGTAACCATTTCAGCCAGAGACCTGTTTTACCATTGATTTACCATGCTTTACCATGTTACTTACACGAGAAAAAGGCGTCTTTGTAGTAAAAGGCAACTCAATGTCATAGCTTACAGTGTTACAGATAAAATGAGACCACAAACTGAATAAAAAGTAAAAGTTAGTTATTAAAATCTAAACAAAGCCGTGTGTTTTGACCTTCTGCATAGTCTGTCATCCGATCAGTAACAGTACTTCCTACTTAGTTTGACTGATGGAGAATTTAGCCAATGGCTGCATGATTCATGCAATATATGAACATCTATTGGTCGTGGCTGATATATTGCACTCTATTTGCTGTCACTGGCTCAGTGATCTGTCAATCGCCTCATGAGGTCAGTACTAGACTATGGATGTCTAGTATATGAATCTGCATCAACTACTTTACTTAATAAATTAGATCTTATTCAAAATAAAGCACTATGAATCATCATGGGAGCAGTTAAAACAACTCCAATTGCAGTAATACAGATTGAGGCTGGAGAAATGCCACTATTTAAGAAGGGAAAAACTTGCACTTGCATATTGGGTCAATCTGCAAAGACAAAAAATTTATCACCTTGGGATAGAACTGCTTAAGGAAAATTTTAAACAAAACAGGTAAAAGATTTGCATGGAAGATAAAAAAGCTAAGTGTAGAAGCAAATATTGAAAATAAAAAATTTGCACCCGTAGTTGTGACTCCCCCAATAGCACCTTGGATAATAGAACAACCAAGAGTAGATTTACAAACACATGAGAAAATTAGAGACATGTTTGATGAAGTTCAGTTAAAGTTATTTGTAAAACAGTACATACAAACATTATACATTTCTCAAAATATATACAGATGGATCAAAAAAAATTGTAATCTTTTTTTTCTCATGACTTCATAATGTATAACTTTTTATATTTTTTAACATGTAACTTTCCCTTTTACCACAGTAAAGCTCAAAGTGTCTTCTTTCCAATGATATCCAGTTTGTGTTTGTAGCTTACTGGAGTCATGAACTGTTACTATTTAAAATTAGGTAGGTGTAAATCCCCAAAATTAAGTGCTGGCTAACAGTGAGGCACAACCTGTGATGAAATTAAATAATTCACTGATGTTAGCTAATATTTAATCCATTATTAAAAATTATTAAAAATAAAAACATGCTTGCACAAGCCACAGAATTATGAAGGTTTATAAGCAAAAAAAATTCTATGGTTCAACTTCTGCTCACATAGACATCAATAATCAGCGTATGAACCTCAACAACAAAATAAAACTCACAAAAATTATACTAAAAGTGACAACAATGTCAACAAACGGCACAATCAAAGGCAAATAATGAAAACTGTAGCATCAATAAGCTAAAAAATGTATTTATACTGCAATGCATGCTGGGATTTTTGTACTTTGCCACACCCAGCAAGTGTAAGGTGTAGGCCAGATCTGGGCCAGAGTAAAAGCAAATTGTGGCCCAGATTAGGGTCAGTTCTGGGTAATTTGGTTGAATTCTGGCTAATATGTGGTATTGCTTTGGCTTATTTGTGGCCCAGATCTGACAAACAGGAGCGGACCGCCCTAGAGCCATCGTTCCATTCAGTATGTGGTCCAGATGTAAGTGTCTGCTGTGGGCCGGACATGGGCCAGAATAAAAGCAAACTGTGGCCCAGAATAGGGTCATTTCTGGTTCATTTGGTTGAATTCAGGCTGACGTGATATTGCTATGGCTTAATTGTGGCCCAGATACGGCAAACAGGAGTGGACCGCCCAAGTGCCATCATTCCATGTGGTATGTGGGCTGGATGTAAGTGTCTGGTGTAGGCTGGAGTTGAGCCACATGAATTTTGCTAGCTGGGCTCCCTGTCGTCTTTGATCCGATCCGGCAGATGGCGATGTCACAAAAAACTAGGGTCCTACAGATGCGGTACTAGAAATGCGGTCTTGACCGTGCAGCCACTCCAGTTGTGCAGAAACACCCTTCTCTGGCAATTCAGTGTAGGGGATCAACCTATGTATTAAGATCGATCAGGGATTTATTAGCTCCTATCAATGAATCGATCTTGAATATTCAAATCATTGATTTGACTCAATTGAGTCAGATTGAATCAGATTAAAGGCTTCACACTCTACCATTTGTAGATGCTGCCAGCGAGCTGCCCAGGGGCCGTATTTTACCAATCTTGTTTATATTATTTCCGTGGCCAACAATAACAACATAACAGTATTGAGTTAATTTTTAGCAAGGTAACAAAATCTACAGCTCGAGACAATTACTTTGAAGCACATAAACAAGAACACAGTTCTTACAAAAGGAGAACAAAAATTCATTGAGCTACACTACGATACATGAAACTAACTACGTAATAAGCAAACAACAAACAAACATACACACACACACACACGGACAGTCAGTTCAGAAGATGCAAAGTGAGTTGACAACCATCCCAAATTAATTCTGGTACTTCTTACTAGATCTTAGAATCACACCTGAGAAATCACAAAAGCAGAGATTTGACTTATCTTTAACTGTTTTAAGATCAATAGGCACCAGATCAGTAAGAGACATTTGTTTGCTACTTGCACATTTGCTAAAGTCTTGACTGGAGTTTCCTTGCCGGGCTAGCCTGAGGAAACACGGCGCTCCTGATTGGGTGGTGACTCGCTTTCGTGAAGTCTTTGGCGTTGCCGGGGTAACAGACTCTGCTGAGAGTCCGTTTGCAGAAGTTTTTGTGGTTTCGCCTCTCCTGAAACTTAAGAGGTTGCATGGAAAATTCGTAGTGACCCAATCGCGTAGCGGCGCAGTGTCTAGGCAGGCAAGAGGGGGCAGAGAGCAACAGTGAGCGCAAGCCAGCTATTGCAAAAAGCAACGTTTTATGGCTGCAGTGAGTTTTTAAGTGACCTGATTTGGTCCATCCCCATGGCACTGTCTTCCAATGAGCAGTTGCCATGAAGGGTGGGGCCACGCCCTGTACCAGCGTAGTAAGGGTCAATCATTAATAGACTGCATGTTGATTTCACGTGGTAAAATCTCTTGAAAGTTAAACCATCTTACATTAAATGCTACAATAGGAATACTGTTTGTACTACTAGTTTTTCATTTACACCAATGTATTGCAAACGTCACTAGCTTTCGTTCAGCACCAAACATCATACATTTCAGACACATACAGATAATTTTAATCTGCGATATGGGTTAATAAGACAACACATTCTTTAACCTGGTTGGTTGGAATAAACAGCGTATGAAGAAAGCTATGGCATATTATTCAAAGATACATCTGCCATAGTTCTAACATTTTAGGAGGTTGCCTTTCATTTATATGCATTAACTGCCAGAGATGTCTTTGTCTCTACGAAATTTGTACATCTGGGTGCAAGCAGGATGTCCCCAAGGCGAGCACATGACTGATGTACGGGAGTCATTCAAAGGAGTCTCATGAGTCAATTCCTGTACAGCCCCATTGTTTAGATTATTAATCATTTACGAATTTGGCTGAAGGGTTCCCGAACATCTGCGGCTAAAGTATTGGGGAAGAGAGTCCCTCGAGCCAGTTCAATGACTGAGACAATTTGGCGCCCAATTTCCAAGCCTGATTCGAACTGGTTTTGATCACCAGTGAGTTCTTACACCAGCTGCCAGTATTATTCTGTAAAATCTGTATTATATTTGTATTTTTTTTTATTTGAGTCAAATTTCTTCTGTTGCTTTTGTGTATCACCCTTGTGGAGGAGAGTAGAGGCAGTGTTTGAGTCAAAGATGAACAGGAGCATGTTTCTTGATTTAAAGACAGTAGCTGTGTAGTTGCTTATGCACTGAGAGTATCTATGTTAATTCTAGCTCTACATGCAAGTAAGCTACAAGAGATTTGGGTTAAACTGAATGTTTTGAAATAACTAAAATAAGTTTTCATTATAAATATGCTTAAGCATATATGTATGTTAAGCATATAAGACATTAGAAATATTTTTTTCATAAACTCAAACAGCAGTTGGCCAAATTGAGGCAGTCCATTCTGAGAATGAAATGAGTTTACTTGAGTTTTAATTCAACGATTGTGTTTTTACAGCAACAGACTTTAAAATAACAGTACATTACTGGCAACTGGAACTGACAGTATTTTACTGTTATTTGCAGGGCAATTTTAGTTTACAGTGAACAGAATTTACAGAAGTGGTGCTGTAAAAACAGTATGTGGCTGGCAACCCAACTGCCATTATTATTCAGTGTAAGTATTCATATTTACAGTGTAAGTGTCATCATAGGAATTGCACTTTCAGGCACAGTTTGAGACCTGGACAATAAATTGTCATCAGGGCGCGTTAATTACGCAGACTGGTGGCTGCTAGGGTGCAGAATTTGAATGAATACTCTTGAATTGACATCTTACTTTGTTACAGATGATATAACTTTTCACCAGCGGATGCTTCTTCAGTGCAATGACGTCACTTTTGTTTCCTGGTTATTGCCATGATGGCAATTCCCACTTATTTATTTATGGCTATAGTATTCTATGCTCCTTCATGGTCATGGTGGTTGTTTCATGCTTCTTCATCACTTCTAAGGAGGCCATTCTCTGCTGTTTGTCAGCCATGGTGGCCAACTAAACCCAGGCATTCCTCACTTGTTGTTTCTAAGAGTTCCTGCTCATAGTTGGTATGTCCAACTGTAGTATCTAGTCACATCCGCTCACTTTACATCCACTTTACTTCTGTTTTCTGTAATCTTGTTTTAAAGTTTCTGGACCCCTGTGGGGACCCAGGGTAGAATAGGTCCCTAGCACCCCCTTGCTGATCGTAAAAAAGACGACAAATGGGGTGACTTGTTTGCCGTGAGTTGCAACCCGTGTCTGTGGAGAAAGAGATCCTGGCATTTGAGGAATGTGGGTAACTGCTGTTCCCTCAACACCAACACAGTGCTTTGGCTCCAACTTCACATAGACACATATCCGCAGCTCTATGCATCCCCTTGTTGGGCTCCGAGGTGAGTGAGGAGCAGAAGTAATGAAACAAATTCTATACAAATTTGGCAAACTCAAAAATAATCAAAAGACTTAAATCAGATGACGACTCAGAGAATGGCTATATGATTCCTCAAAAAGGCGATACATGGCAAAGATTCATAATTCTACAATCAACCCAAATGGAAATGCCGCTGACAAAGCTATCACCTTTTGCTATACACAAAGGTATCGCTGGAATTGCAGGAACAGTTAAAGATGTGAAAAAACTAAGATCTGGACAAATACTAGTTGAATGTTTGAAAAAAAAAAACTCAAGCAGAAAACTTGATGCATGTAAATATGCTGGCTAATGTACCTATGAAGACTTTCTGTCATCCCTCTCTTAACAGTAGTAAAGGTGTAATACGTAAGAGAACTGCAAGACATGGACGAGGCAGAGATCCAAATGGAATTAATGCAACAGGGTGTAATTCATGTAAAAAAAGAATTACAATCAGGAGAGAAGAGCAGATTAATAAAACTGGAACCTACATCATGACTTTCAATAAACCACATCTACCAGAAAAGATCCACTTAGGATACCAGAGTGTACCAGTCAACACATTTATCCCAAATCCATTAAGATGTTTTAACTGTCAAAAATTCGGACATAGTTCTGCATGATGTAAAAATAAACCATTATGTACCAACTGTGGAGAAGAAGGACATGGAACAAGTTGTAATAAAACAGCAAAATGCAGCAACTGTAAAGCAGACCATCCATCTTTATCAAAAGAGTGCCCTGTGTGGATAAAAGAAAAAGAAATTCAAAGAGTTAAATGTACGGAGAAAGTAAGCTATACAGAAGCAAGAGGAAAGATTTAAGAATCCCCAATGTTTAAACTAAAAAGATCATATATAATGATAAACCTCAATGCCTAAACAAAAAACAAAACTTGACTGAAAAGAAAACCCAAAATGCTTCAAACCAGACTTAAATGGATGAAGATCAATGCCAGATAATGGAATCAAATGTTTCATCAAGAGAAAGGAAAACACACAAACACTACAGCCCAATCATCAAAGAATAGTTCCAGAAACTCCAAAAAATGTGGAAATGAAAGAGACTAACTTCCAGAAGCAGACGTTTATCCCCAAAATGTAACAATAAAGGAACTGTTCTTGTTTTACCTACCTAAAAATGAAGGACTGCATAATCCAGTGGAATTGCAGAGGGATGGAAGCAAATTTTGCTGAACTGCAACACCTGTCAACAGTTTATAACCCTATTGCGTTCTGTCTACAAGAGACTTATTTGGAACCAAAATAACAAAATAACCTTTAAAAAATACAAAATATTCAATGCATTTGGTAGAAATGTACATAGACCTTCAGGAGGATCAGCTATAGTAGTTATAAGGGATATATTTCAGTTATGTAACATTAAATACCAACTTGCAAGCTGTTGCAGTTTGCGTAACCCTCCACAAAGTTATTACCTTATGTTCCATTTATATCCCCCCTGATGTTACTATAACCTTACAAGATATGGATAATCTATGACATCAGATACCATCCCCAGCCATATTCATGGGAGACATAAACAGCCATAATGCGTTATGGAGAGGAAGCTACAGGAACACAAAGGGAAAAGTAACTGAGGACTTCATTTTAAAAAATGACCTGTGCATATTTGTAACGCCGGAAAATTAACACAACAGTCAGATGAATCCAATTTCAAGTGATATTTAATATAATAAGGAAAATCTCAGTGTGCAACAGCTGTAAAGAGTCCAGCATCGGGAATAGAAGTAGCAGAAACGGGGGTAACAGTATCCAAAGGTAACCAGGTCGACAGGGTTCCTGACAAGACACAGAGAATACATAAACCAGAGTAACAAATTGACAATGAGTCACGAAACAACGCTGCTGAAATAGGTGAAGCTGAGTACCAAGTAGCCCAGCTGATCCAGTTAGTGAGTCACATGATCACAACACACCACAGAAACATGTGGAATAATACAAAACAATCCCACGTGACAACATGACAGAAGGAGCGCATGCATCATCAACCATGACAATATTAAATGATGGATCATATACATACCTGCACCCAGGACATGGAACTTACACTGCTATTGATCTAACACTCTGTCATCCTTTAATAGCTCCAGAGTTTTCATGGAAAGTCTTAAATGACTTAAGTGGAAGTGATCATTTTCCATTGATTATTCCCTCATTAGGTACTCAAAGACAAAGAACCCCAAAATGGAACCTTAAAAAAGCAAACTGGTGCAGTTTTGAAATACAATGTAATGAGAAATACAGAGAAATTGACCAAGTAAATCATAATTCAATAAAAGTTTTTACAAACAAACTGATTGAAATAGCAGAAGAAACCATTCCAAAAACATCAGGACACCCATATCGAAAAAATAATCTCTGGTTTGATGACAACTACAAAAAGACCATCAAAGAAGGGAAAAAGGCAGAAAAAATATTTAATAAACAACCTACAAATGAAAACCTCATTAAATTAAAAAATATATAGATCAAAAGCAAGAAGGACTAACACTAACTAAGAAAATCTGGGATATGATACGAAAAATGAAGAACAAAGAAGGTGGATCACAAATATGTCACATAGTCGTAGCACTCAACTAACTACTGAACAAGAAATTGCCAATAACCTTGCAGAAACTTTTGAAAGAAACTCATCCATAGAAAATTGTCTTCCTCAATTCAAAAGAATACAAATGCAACAAGAACAAAACCAGATTAACTTTTCCACTGATAATGCTGAAATATACAACAAATCCTTTACAATAGAAGGAAAAAACTACAAAAAGCTTTAAAAAATTCATATGTGCAAAATGGTTTTGATAAAAAAGAACATACTGTAGCAATATTCTTTGACTTAGAAAAAGCCTATGACACCACTTGAAGATATGGCATTTTAAGACTTGCATGAAATAGGTTTTAGAGGATCTACCTGTTTTCATCTAAATTTTTTTAACAAACAGGTGTTTTCAAGTTCAGATAGGAACAACTCTGTCAAATAAATACATTCAAGAACTTGCTGTGCCACAAGGAAGTATGTTATCAGTTACATTATTTAACATCAACATCAATAGCATTGTAAATGTTATTGGACTAAATGTATTCTGTAGTCTTTATGTGGATGATTTGTGCATCTGTTACAGATGAAGAAATGAATACTATTGAAAGACAATTGCAACACTGTATTAACAAAATGCATAACTAGTCAGTCAAAAATGGATTTAAGTTCTCTAGATCAAAATCCGGTGCATGCATTTTGGTCAATTATGTTCTCTTCACCCAGAACCAAGTCTCTTCTTGGAAGAAGAACCTATAAAAATTGTAAAGGAAACTAAATTAACAGACTCTAATTAACTGGATAATAAACTCTTCTTTATTCCACACATCAAACTCTTAAAAACAAAAACCTTGAAAAAAATGGATATCCTTAAAATTCTGACCACAACTAAATGGGGTGCAGATTGTACTACAATGCTTCGTCTTTATAGAACCGTGATCAGATCCCAAATGGATTATGGAAGTATAATGTATGGATCCGCTAGAAAATCCTACATTAAAATCAGTACCGCCGCTCCCTATACGCAGAGTACGCAGGCTGAGTAGGGCCTCAGCTCCGGAGGGGGGCACCATCTCGGATGGTTGCTCAAAAACAATATTAACATTTATTTAATAATATTAACATAAACTGTGTGTAAATAAAATGTATATTGATAATATGTTGTTAAATACATTTAAATAAAATTTATTTTATGACGAACGCAAAAACAAACATGTGATGTAATTTTTTTCCATGTACGCGCGGCACAGTCCAGTCCACTTATCTGTGCGGCTGCTAGCAGCAAATATTTATAATTGATGCAAGTTGCAGCTCTATCCCCGGGAAGACAACAGCAGTCTGGAGCCGTGAAGAGGAAAAAAGTGCAAGATGAATCGCGTGCATCATTTTCAGGTAACTTCCATGAATCTGGTAAACATATTTTTGCTTGTTCACTAGTGAGGCTAACGTTTAAACTTTGCCAAAACTGCACCAAATCTGCCTTTTTGTTGTTGTTTACGTTCAGTTTCTTGCTCTGCGGCTCTGCATTGTGCTTTAAACTATGAAAGGACATGTTTTATGTCTTTTCGCGTTTGCCCTTCTTCCCCATGTTGCTGATAAATACACAAACTCAATTCTTATATTAACTTGTGCAATACTTTACAATTCGGTTTGCACACCAGCTACATACACATGCACTGCACAATTATTTCACTGTATATTATTTATTATTATATAGTTATTATATTGTTATATAATTATATATTGTATAATTCTTTGCAGGTTATTGTTTTGTCTATTTCTATACATTTCTTATTGCTGCTGTTGTTATTGCTTGTATCACTGCAATGACAATAAAGTCTCTTTAGTTTTTACATTGGTGGATTTGTGTGTTTAGGCTGGTTTTTCATTTTTGTACATTAATATATGGAATAACAAACCTGACTCATTCTGTAATTTCTGATAGATCAATAATATAAAATCTAATATTATATAATAGCATGAATTCATTAATGATTATTTTTTCTGAATGTTAAAGTTTTTATTTAAAAATACACTAATATTAATACACTTTTTAATTCTTAAAAACCACAAATGTCTTTACAATGACAGTGAGGGTCAGTGTTTGTCACCATAGATTATAGTGCAAGTTAAATCCACATTTTGGTTGTAGTTTAGACACATTATGAAAAGTGCTTGACTAGCTCATTGTTTTAATAGTATGTCATGAGTTTTTCTCTAAATGACTAATTTCTTCTGTATTGTATATGGAGGTTCATTGCTAAAAATTGTCACAAAAGAAGATGAGGTGGCCTGATCCAGCACTGCTTTAGAGACACCAGCAGCAGCACAGGTACAGACACAGAGACAGGATGCAGCCCTGAGGACCACCCATTTTTACAGGTACAGAGAGGGTTTTATTCCTTACCTTTTGTAAATGTTTGAAATTAGGAATGCTTCTGCAGAACACATGTCAGTGTTTACTTTGATGTAAATTATTATTTTGTAATGTAAATATTTAAATGTTTAAGTATCATTTTGAGTGTTTAAATGTACATTTGTCCATATAAATAAATAAATACATGTTTAAATATATATGTTTGTGTGTTTTAGTTCCTCTGTGGGTGCACCACAGTAAAATTTTGCTTAGGGCACCCTTTCGGCCAGCAGCGGCCCTGATTAAATACTGGACACTGTACATCACACAGGACTACAAATCTCATTGGGAGCATTCAGAACATCTCCTGTTCAAAGTATATATATTGAAACAAAAGAACGACGTTTGAAATCAGCACTCCAATATGCTGTCAAACTGAAATCAAAAAGAGGGAACCCAGTTTATCCTTCAGTCTTCCACCCTGAATATTTAGAATTGTATGAAGACAGACCCAACTATATCAATCCTTTTGGAATTCGTATGAAACCTCATCTGAAGAATATGGGAGTTAATATGGAAAAGCTTCCACTGCCTGATTTGAGCCATATTCCTCCTTGGTGCAACTCAAAAATAAGAATCTTATGGAACTTAACCAAACAGAAGAAGTCCTTGACTCACCCAAAACAGGCTATCTCCTTGAAAGTGACAGAATGTTTAATTCCTCCTGAGGACTTAAAACCCACAATTAATTTGTATATAAACGAACCATATGGGACAACTGCATAAATAATAAATTACACAAAATTGACCCTAAAATAAATGAAAGACATTTAGCAAATTATAATTTTGAGAGCCGGCATGATCAAACTGTCTATACTAGATGTCAAATTGGACTCATTTGTATTTACTCAATAACGAAGACCCACCTAAATGTAATTACTGCCAGACTACTCTTACTATCAAACATGTTTTGTTGGAATTTAGAAGTTTGAATACAATTATACACAATTTTTATAAGGAGTACTTTGATGGACATTTTTAAAAAGGTATCACCAGGAAGAGTCTTAAATTCATTCATTCATTTTCTTTTCGGCTTAGTCCCTTTATTAATCCGGGATCACCACAGAGTCTTAAATTACTTATATTTTATTTAAATTTTACTAAAAAAAATCATATTTAACTCTGAATATATTTTTGTGTGAATTTTATTTATTTATATTTTATATATTTATCTAAGAAACTTTTTATTGTAATACAAATTTGTTTTTATCATGTAATATTTTTAATGTATATTCATCTTGCCATGAAATAGCCATAAGTTGCTGATGTGGAAATAAATAAATAAAACAATTAAATTAAAGTTTCTGGAATCTGCAGGTTTGGCTGTGTTTTCTATTCATAATCATCATCATCATAATCACTGCATTGTTCACACTGGCCATCTTCATTACACTATTCACTCTTCCAAACAGACTATTCAGACACCAGCCATCTATAACTAACACTGATAACCTGTTCCTGATCACTGCACTCAACACGAGAGTAGTCTAATGCCGAGTTTAGACTGCATGAGAAAGGTTTTGAGAAATCGCTGACAATGCCTGAAATCACAGGTAAATCGATGCTCGTGCACGGAGGGTGACAATCACACTGTGAACTATCAAGGACGTGATATGAGAGAATCGCAGATGAGTCGCAGACACACGTGAGACATTTGGCATGCTAAATATCTGGACCTGTCTGCAATTCAAATCATGCTGTGTGAAAAGTTTTCTAATTGAAACTAACATCCGCAATCACCTACAGTCAATGAGAGAGCAGCATTCACTAGTACGGGTACCTGCAGGCCAGTGGGAGGCTGGGGGAGAAGTTAAAAGTGCTCATTTTCAGTTTATTTGGACCCAAGAAATTGAGGAAAAAACTAGTGGAAATTTGGCAGGAGCTCTGTGTCTCATTGACGTGTCATCTGATCAATATCACAATCAGGTCGAAAAGAATGAACAACATTCCCTCATCCACACTGGTGCTCCACAGGGCTGTGTTCTCAGCCCACTCCTGTACTCCCTGTACACACATGACTGTACATCCAAACACAGCTCCAACGTCATCGTTAAATTTGCTGATGACACAATGGTGATGGGCCTAAACACCGATGATGAGATGGCCTACAGAGAGGAGGTGCACACTCTGACACAGTGGTGTCAGGAAAGCCAACTCTCACTCAACATCAGCAAAACCAAGGAGCTGGTGGTGGATTTCAGGAGAGAGAACGAACACACTCCCATCACCATCAACGGGACACCAGTGAAGAAAGTCAGCACTATCAAGTTTCTTGGAGTACACATGGACTGCCCACACAGACGCAGTGCTGAGCAAGGCACAACAACGCCTCTTCTTCCTCAGGCGTCTCAGGAGGTTTGGAATGAGCCCCCACATCCTCCGCTCGTTCTACACCTGCACCGAGAGCATCCTCACTGGCTGCATCACCACCTGGTACAGAAACAGCACCAGCAGCAATTGCAAAGGTCTAAATAGGATTGTTAAAACTGCTGGACGCATAGTAGGAGGTGAGCTTCCCTCCCTCTATGACATCTATACCAGGAGGTGCATGAGGAAAGCCAAGAGAATCATCAGCGACTCCAGCCACCCAAGCCATAGACTTTTCTCTCTGCTACCCTCAGGCAGACGGTTCCGCAGCATTCGGTCACGCAGCAGCCAACTGAAGGAAAGTTTCTTCCCTCAGACTATCAGGCTGATGAACACTTAACACACCCCACACAAACTCTTCCATACCCCGCACTGCACACCATCACGATGTAGCATGCACTGCACTTTAACCAATCCATACTTAAAACAATACTGCCTACAACTATGTGTACACCTATCCATCGTACAGATCACTGTCAACATTGCCAATTTTACATTGTCTTGTTTTTTTGAGTATGTTGTTGTATTTTGCACTGTCTGTATTTTGCACTGTCTGAAGCCAGCACCTAAGCTTTTCACTCATCATAGCACACATACTGCTGATGATGTGACAATAAAAGTGATTTAATTTGAAGTTAAAAAAAAGTTGAGGAGAGATTGTTAATTCTCTTTAAAAGCCAAGTGAGCAACCAAAGTTTCTAAAGCTTAAAGCCTTATTTTTTTCCATTATGTAGTTAATATTGCGTTGTTTCCATGTTACTTCTAGCGTTTGAGACGTAGTTTGGACAAAGTTGTCTGTGATTCTTTCTATTTTAAAGTCATGCAGTTTGAACTCTTCTGTCGCCGATCCATGCTACAGTGTAAACACAACACTGACAGAACGCTCACCCAGATAAGTCATGCAGTGTCAAAATATCCGTGACACGATTACTTTGAAAATCATGCAGTCTGAACTTGGCATAAGAGTGCAAACCAGCATTTATTGAGGGTGTAGTCTTGTACATAACTTGTTCATAAATAACTTACCTATAACACCTGTTTCACACCGCAAGCAAAAGCAGGGCGTGAGCAGCGCATGCGTAGCGCGTATTGAGAGCAGAAGCAGCACGCAGGCGTTTACCTTTCACACCAGCTCTGTCTGCAGGGCGCAGTTCTTCAGCAGCTGCTGCACAAATTAATCTATCTCTGTCTATTCTATCTAGTTACCGGTCTCTCTCTCTCTCTCTCTCTCTCTCTCTCTATATATATATATATATATATACACACAATTTTTTAAACTTTATATACAAATTATAAAGATCCTACAGTACTGTGTGTTTCTCAAGCTCTATGAGTGTCATTCATGTCTGGTGGATGTCTGGTGGTCATTTGTGATTGTCAGGATGTTGCAGGCCTAGTTATAATAATATTTATACAATATAGTTATAATGATATTTATACATGATCAAACTAGTGTTACTTTTTCCGCTTCAGCGATGTCCAGCGGCAGAGTAATAGCTTGTTAATTTATGCTTGTGCAAAGGATGAGTCGTACAAAAGTAATCAATGCATGCTCTTCTTTTACTTATTTTCGTGTTGTCAGGTTCACAGAGCAAACAGTTCCTGGGTGGAATAACTTGAGTTCAGCATGCGTGTCGAACTGCACTACCCACAATACACTTCGATATTCGCTACTACAACTCCCGTAAATAGCAGTCTTAAAGCGGCCACTTCTATTTCCCCTCTCCTGCAACTAGTGTGAAGCTTAAGCAAAACTGATACTAAAATTGTTTTACATTTGGTTTGCTAAATACATATGTTGCAGTTTTTAATTGTTCATTTGATTGATTATATATAAATCAGTTAATATTTTTGACGCATTTATTGAGTAAAAATGCTACTTCTTACTGTCATTCAATGTGTTTTGGTCATTATCAATGCACTGTCACTTTAATTGAGCATGAGCAGTGCAGCAAAAATCTGAATCAGAATCAGTTTTATTGCCAAGTGTGCTTCACACACACAAGGAATTTGTTTTGGCAACAGAAGCTTTCAGTGTACATAAAGTGACAAGTGACAACACAAAATTAAATACAAGAAAAGAAAAGGCAATAAACATTAAACAGAGATGCAGTTAGTCAAAAACATCTGGATGTTGAGTTGTATGTACAGATATGCTGTAAATATACAGGTTATAAGGTGCTGTGTACAAGTGCGTATGAGAAAGTATTGCACGTTTATTGCACAGTAGGAGAATATTTAACTGTTCATGAGGTAGATGGCCTGAGGAAAGAAACTTTTCCTGTGTCTGGCTGTTTTTGTGCTTGGTGCTCTGTAGCGCCGACCAGACGGTAACAGTTCGAACAGGTAGTGTGCTGGGTGTGAGGCGTCCTGAGTGATTTTACGAGCCCTTTTACTCACTCTGGAAGAGTACAGTTCTTGAAGTGTAGGAAGTGTAGTGCCAGTGATTCGTTCAGCAGTCTGGACTATTCGCTGTAGTCTACGGAGGTTGGTTTTGGCAGCTGAGCTGAACCAGACGGTGATTGAAGTGCAGAGGATGGATTGGATGACAGCTGAGTAGAACTGTACGAGCAGCTCCTGTGGCAGGTTGAACTTCCTCAGCTGACGAAGGAAGTACATTCTCTGCTGGGCTTTCTTTACAATGGAGTCTATGTAAATGTCCCACTTCAGATCCTGAGAGATGGTGGTGCCCAGGAACCTGAATGACTCTACTGCAGCCACAGTGCTGTTCATGATGGTGAGTGGGGGGAGTGCAGGGGGGTTTCTCCTAAAGTCCACTATCATCTCCACTGTTTTGAGCGTGTTCAGCTCCAGGTTGTTGTATCTGCACCATAAAGCCAGCCGCTCCACCTCCTGTCTGTATGCAGACTCGTCACCGTTCCGGATGAGGCCGATAACAGTAGTTTTATCCGCAAACTTCAAGAGCTTAATGGAGGGGTCTTTTGCAGTGCAGTCGTTTGTGTACAGGGAGAAGAGCAGTGGGGAGAGAACACATCCCTGGGGGGCACCAGTGCTGATGGTGCGGCTGTCGGATGTGATTTTGCCCATTCTGACTAGCTGTTGTCTATCTGTCAGAAAGCTGGTGATCCATTGACAGACAGAGCTAGGGACAGACAGCTGGGTCAGTTTGTTCTCGAGCAGTGATGGGACGATGGTGTTAAAGGCAGAACTGAAGTCCACAAACAGTATCCTTGCGTAGTTCCCTGGTTTGTCCAGATGTTCTAGGATATAGAAGTCCCATGTTGACTGCATCATCCACAGACCGGTTTGCTCTATAGGCAAACTGCAGGGGGTCCAGCAAAGGTCCAGTGATGTCCTTTAGATAAGCTAGCACCAGTCTTTCGAATGACTTCATGGCCACAGATGTTAAGGCAACAGGTCTGTAGTCATTGAGTCCTGTGATCTTTGGTTTCTTTGGTATTGGGATGATGGTGGAACTGATCGTGTTTGATAAACATAAAACAGGACAGACTAACAGAACTAGTGTAAACACTGAAGAGCTCCACACCGAGGCAGCCATCCGCAGCGCCATCCTGAGAGCAAGTCCAGCGCCAATAAATAAACCCAGCGCCAAAACTATTGCTGCACTGCTGCTTTAGGGACGCTCACGCCCTGCGCTGACGTGCTGCTTCTGCATGCGGTATAAAAGCTCTAATCTGTTAACATGGACGCCGAAAAAACATGCGCTGCTCGCGCGCTGCTGACGCTTGCGGTGTGAAACAGTCGTAAGGCTGCATTTACTACATATTGTCAACATATTTGTGCTACATCGTTCTTTTTCAAATAAAGTCTAAGCTATTATTTAGACCTCATCAGCTTGCAAGAAAGCCTGACATATATACTGCAAATGAAGGTGTTTTTAATGTAGGTTTCTTTAATTTTTTTCAGGGGATGGTAGCCTGAGGTTTTACAGTATGACTTCTATGTGTTCCCAGGTGTGACTATTTTTTATAGAGAACAGCACAGCAGATAAACATGCAGTTCAGTTTATGTCATTCTCTAAAATCTCCCAACAGCTTCAGATAGGGCAATAGAAACAATGTTTCACATATTGTGCAACAGGATAATAGTGAGTGGAGCTACAGTAAATAGTAAAGCCAAAAATGACTTTGTCATCATTTACTCATCCCCCACTTGTTCCAAATTAGTTTTCGTACTTCTGTTGAACACAAAGGAAGATATACAGATTTTTTGATTTGGTTCAGAAAACAAAGCCACTGACCTCCATATTATTAATATTTTTTTGTACCAACCATGAATGTTAATGGCTGCTTTTTTTTCTCCAGCATTCTTCAGAAAATATCTTGTTTTGTGTTTAAAGGAAGGAATTAATAAGTTTAGATCTTGTTGCATTCGCAAGTCTGTATGTGTGTCTGTTCCCCTGTGTTCTCTTTCTTTTTCTCTCTCTCTCCCTTGCTTTTTTCCCTAGTTACAAGTCCCGCCCTGATTACTTCGGCGATGTCATCGGGGATTGGCTGGAGTGACATAGGGCCTCTTTTAAAAAGTGGAACGGTCGAGGAGAGCAAAGAGGGAGTTGGTTGGCGTGTAGTTGTGAAATTGTTGAAAAATATTATTAGCAATGTTGTTGTTCTTGGTGTTGATTGTGTATTCCTGTTTTGTGTGTAACTTACCCCTTCATAAGGGAACTTATGAACAGACTTTTGAAACTTGCCATGAAAAAAATTAAGTTTTCACCAAAATAAAGAAACCGTTTCTACATTTTTTTGAGTATGCAAGTATTTTACAGTGCTTTAAAAATACTCAAAAATGTCTCTGTCAATGTTTTCAAACTTTTATATTTGATTTACCAAAGTCACACTAGTGGCAATTTTACAGCTGTCACATCCATAACGGAGAGATGTCACATCCGTAACGAAGCTTTTCACTCATAAATGCAAATAAAATAAAAAAATCTAATAAAATAAAATCAATCATGTTTTTTCTATAGTGAGCCGACTCTTGTACTGTTAATTAGCATTATTTCTTTTGGGTTGTGCAGTTAATTCACAGAACTTCTACAAAGTATGTTGTATACTGAAAAACACAGGCTTTTTTGTCACATCCATAATGCATGTTTATTTTCCTCATTTAAAATATAAAAAATGTTTACAGATTGATATTTTTCTGGTCCTATAAATCTGTGGTTAGTTGTTTTATAAAATATAAATAATATAAACAGATGTTTCAATATAATGTTAACATATACTTTCTATGTGAATTTATGTTTTGAGTTTTTACTGCAAATGTCACATCTATAACGCTGGAATTGCTCTTTTGGGAGTTTGTCAGACAACCTATCACTCTGAAGTAAACGGGCCAATGAAATGCCAATTGAATTGGCGAAGCTTGGCTTCACAGCTGATCCTGACGAGCCATTATAAGGGCTATATCAATCAGCTCACTAGGATTGTTGCTTTACGCCCCATTCACACGGGGCGTCAGCTTCAACGCTTGCCATATACTTTGAATGGGTGACGTGAGGCGTTGCTGAACTGCATTGTGGATCCGTCTGTGCCGCTTCAGTGGTGTTGCTCGCTGCAAAAGTTTGGACTTGCTCAACTTTTCAAGTGGCGACGGAAGCATCAGCCAGTAAGATCGCTGTATGCAAATGCACCAGCTCAGACAGTGGCCTATTGCTGACTAATTTCATTGGCTAACGCTACTATGACGATCGCGTCAGCCTCAGCTTCAGACACGCCTTCTGTCAAGCGTTGACGCTGAAGCCCCGTGTGAATGGGGCGTTAGACCCTATCACAAGACTAAAGACACGCTATCTGCCAACCTTATTTCAAGTTTACTCACCAGTGTGGGAGAAGACGCAACAGCGGCAGTCGATCTGGGATTCCTGTCCCCTGAGCATTTTGCTGGTGTGCACAAAAAAGATTTCCAATTAAAGAGGCAGATTTCCTAAGAGAGCAACACAGTCAATCAACATGTCTTATTCAAGACGCTGTTCTGACTGCGTTTCCGGATGCAGTGGTTCTTATCTCCGGATAATGGGCACGGGTATCGCATCACAGGTCTGGGGGTCCAACATGTCGATGCGGTGCCTGAAAACAGCTCATGCTCTCACTGCGAGGGCGTGGCTGTTGCACAGCTGAGATCGCAGCTTAAGTCACCCCCCTTGCTCCTAGCGGTTAGCACACGGACAGATCTGAGGATCACAGTGAAGGTTTATCCGTCACCTCCGGGCCCGCCAATCCTCCACTCCTCCACAGCGCACCCCATCCAAGCTTCGAGTGGTTGTACGGTTCATCCCCCAGGGTGCCCTCGCCTCCGCTTGATGATACCGGAGATCAAAGGTCCATCGTGACATCGGAGGGCAAGCTGTTATGCTCAGATGACAGACCGGGCTCGCTTCCATCCTACGGGATGCAGGCACAGTCACGGTTCTCGAATCAGGGCTGCTTTGGCGGTGCGGCTGGAGATGGCTTGTCCCCCAGTCTCACCGCCAGACCGACTAGAGGGTGTGACATGTGGGCTGATGTAAGATGAGTCTTTCACCTCCGTCCCCTGGCATAGAGGGTGTTTTTTTCCGAACGGTACATGTGCGCTTCTGCCTTCACCCTCCTTGATGGCGAGGAGGCCAGTGAGTACAAAGTTATTCTTCAGGTGGTGGGCGCCGCCACATGGAGGGGTAAGCTGAGACCCTTGCCCAAGGTGGGTAGGTCATCTGTGTCTCTTATGGCCAGATCCCACACTGCTGCGGGCCATGACACTTCTGCCTTACACCCAGCCTCCTGGCTGTGCTGCACAGGGGTGGTTCTTCACCAGGCGTATGCGTAAGCATCGCATGGTAATCGACTTTGCTCTCATGACTTTCAAGTTGGCCGCACGTGCCCTGGGGAGGACGATGGCCACACAGTGGTCGGGAAATGCCACCCTGGCTTACCCTGGAGATATGCGCCAGTTTAGTGAGACCATATCCCAGCCAGGCCTTATCGTACGATACTGTCGGGGACTTTACCCAGGAGTCCTTGATGGTGAAAGATCAGTGGTGCACGATGGAGCAGGTCACCTCTTGGTGGCCTTGGAAAACTGCTCTCCTCTTCAGACCTGTCCGCGCTGGCTTTTCCTCACCGAGACAATCTTTCCGCAGTTCCAAAATGCTCTGCCATCACAGCCCATCCCATTGGCAAGTGAATGTGCCGAGTCCCCAACCCACTCCCACACCTCCCTCGCCCATCCCCGCGGGGAGTTGACGCTCCCGTCGAGATTCAGAAGACAAAGAACCAATAGTAGTGCAGGTATTTGTAGTTACTGTAAGACTTGAGATAAAACAAATACTATGATGTCTTTGACAATTCAAACATGAGCTGGAAACACAGAGACAATCGGCTCATAAAACCCACCAGGTGGGAATGCGGGAATGTCAGCTCATTCCTTCCCTTCATTTACATTTGAAGCATCCACTCCCTCTTTCTCCTAACTCACACAGAATGGTTATTTCAAAGTATGAATGTTCTATATCAATGTAAGTGACTTTATCTATCATGTCTGATATCATTTGAAATGTCTCAGTGTGACTGGTACAATGGTCTCATTCCCTCAGAAATAGACATAATCTAAACAATATATATATATAACTTCAGATATCTTTTGAACCACTGCAGATATCTTTTGAACCACTGCTAAAGGTGTGCCCTTACCTAGGGGGCCTTTATTCAAATGACCATTTGTTTCCTATAGGCACTAAATGCAAATGCCTTTTGTTGTTCAACACACCCCTTTCTTCAAGGAGTTTTCTTGGTTTGACTACTTAAGGGAAAGTTTCTAAATGTTCGGCGCGATTCTGTACCCAGATTAGCCCATAGCGTGGAGCTCTCATGCTCCACGCTATGTATATTTTGATGTCAGGTATGCATCTTTTGATCTTGGATTTATCTTTGAGAATTTGATGTCTTGTATTGATTGTTTATGAATTGACTAAATGAATTGGCATAAAATACGTTTACCTGACTAATAAATTGTTATGTTTTGAATTATTCTAACAGATCTCATATTATCTCTAGTAGATTACGTTAAGTCCATAACACCGCAAACCCCTGTATAGGTTAGTAACGGACTAAGAAACGATAGACGGAGCAGCGTGGCACGCTATACGATAATCTTAGAGCTCCGACTAACACAATTGGTATTAATTCAAGTATACTTAGACTGTAAAAGGCCAATAATGGGTTTTCTATTTAGAACAACAAAGGATTGTTGAGACTAATCTAAACGCGAGTAGGCCTTCATCTACGAACTTATAATACTATTTAAATCATAAGGTGATTATTCAAAGTTATTAATAGTTTAAGTAAATTGGTCTGCCCAATTCTATAGTAAAGATCATGGTAAGATTAAATAGTTTGTCTTGATTTAGTAGATAGCAGCTCTATGGGGACCACACAACAAATATTCTAAACTGAGTAAGTAGGGTTCTGCCTTTTTAGAATAGTGGTTAACCGCCTCTGTTTAATGACCAAGACTAACAAGTTTGTGTATAAGAGATTGTATACTCGGCCGGTACAAGACTCAGGATGTTATAGGAATCCGAATAAACGAGAATAACATGCAATAACAAATCGAAGAGAATATTCAGTCATAACGTAAAGTAACATTAAAAGGAACTAAATAATCTTATCAATGTTTTATAATTGGAGTCAGATAGAACGAGAATGAATATATTAATATTCTAAACCACCTCATGCTAAAAACGGAGTCAGATACGAGTAAAATTTAAAGTAAATCAACATTGTGCACTGGAAAGCCCGAACAGGCAATAAACCTTCATCCACCAGTAGATACCGTCGTTGGACTAACTGGCTGGACCTTACAATACCAAAGAAGGTGAATAAGAAACTACTATCAATAATTTATTTGTGTCTGACAAAGAAACACTCAACAATGTATATATAAAAGAAATGGGAAAATAAAGGCAATGTTATTATAACAAAAGAGGAATGGTTAACTATGTGGGAAACAGAGATGATCACAATTAACTTAAATTCAAAAATTTGTAGTTGAAAATGTAATAGAGTTTTTCATAATATCTAAAATAAAATATTTTCAAACTAGAAAAAAAGACTGTTGAATGCTGGAGAAAATATGAAAATGTAATGGCTAATCATTTTCACATCTTTTGAGATTGTAATATTATTCAAACCTATTGGCAATATCTGAACAAAGAGATAAATGCAATAATGTGATTAAATCATGTAATTTTAAAACTACAGACCTGGGCAAATATTCTTCACAAATATTAAAACATAAGAAACCTTTGTATATGACAGGGATGACTTTTCTTGATAATTATGAAACAAATATCAAAATCTGTTTCTGTGTAATTTAGATCTAGTATGTTTGTTGGTTTTATTCTACTCTCTGCATTTTTAAACATGTAACCTAATAAACAACATTGCCTAATTTAAAGCATTGAGGTTCTTTCTCTTATCGATGATAGCAACTTTAATGGAGTCAAATTATTTACAATGGTGTCTCAAGGTTTTGTGGATGAAACTCTAATTTTTAATTAGGAATTTGTAATAATTCCTTCATAATAGGTTGTTGACCCAACACAATTACAACAGAAACATCAAAGTTAAAAGATTGAAGGTTCAAAACCCCAACTAAAGCAGCCTCTGATCTCTACAATAGTGAGGTCAACTGAAACATTTTCAATAAAAAAATAAAAACAGCTGTTAATTATCAATAAATTTAGCAGATGTTACTGAAATTAAGACAAACATTCATTAGTTAAGCTGTTGATGATGTTATTTAATGGAATTGTTTAATCCAGTGTTGCCAACAGTGTCGCTAGATTTAGCAAATTTTTAGACCCCCCTAGCGACACATTTTCAAATAAGCGACTAGGGACAATTCTAGCAACTTTTTTGTGTGTTACAGTAGATTTTTATAGACTGTCGTTTGTCCATCAACGAGCTGCGGGTGATGCCGCCGGCCCCTCCTCCACCTCAGAGCACTGACAGGCGGCCCAGTCCTGGTACAGCAGCCTCTCCCACCTGCAGCCTGACAGCAGATCACCCCTCTGTTTATCGACGGCAAATGATTTAGCACCGGCAGTGTGAAGGTATTTCCCTTGTACAGTCAAACTGATCTGCTTCTCCTTTATTTTAACAATTTGATTTGACCGTTTATTTTCTTGTTCACAATCAGAGATGTTTTAAGTGAGAGTTTCAGAACTTGTCTGAGTTTATTACGTCTGAGAGATTACTGCAAATTCACTACTCATCTTTAATGATATACTGTATTCAAACAGCAATAAATTTAGTTAAATTGACATGCTTGCCTAAAGTGTAGTGCAAATATAAATACCCCATTTATTTACCATAGGCTGTTAAACAAAAATGGTAGAACGTAATGACGTCAGTAATATGCAAATTAGCGTATTAAATTAGTTGACTTTTAGCGACTTTTCAGGCAGAACTTGGCGCCTTTTCGTTGAAAATAGTTGGCAACAGTGGTTTAATCCTCTGTTTTAATTCAGTTGATTTGTTGAAAGGCTGTTGCTGTATAGTTTTATTTCTTGTTCTCTCCATCAGTGTTTGCACTTGTTAACAGCAGGTTCATCAATGTCAGAATTCACTCATCAGAAGCCAAAGAAAAACTGACATGAGGAATGAAGTCAAAGAGCCCTTTAAAGCAAACACTGTTCACATCAGTGGTGATGTCTAAGAAAATTATTATTTTCAGAGAATTTCTGACACATCTGACAAAGATCAACTCAAGCAGGTTAGTAGGTGAAACTGTTGTTGTGGAATTGTTTAATGATGCTCTTCTATAATGTTGAGACGCATTGTTTTTTTTAAGGCTGTGACTAAAGTCAGCTGTAGTTTTTTGCTTCTCTTCAGTAACGGTGCGGTCACACTTTGAGCTCGCGAAATTCCGTCGTACGGCGAAAAGGAACAGGATTAAACAAGATGATTAGATTAGGTCATGTTTTAATCCTTGATCGGTCTCATGCAGTCAAGTGATGCGATTTCGCAGGTCAGAGTTTACCAAGCTTGAACTTTGCAAAGCAGCGATCTGTGAAACTTGACGCATGACCTTGTCTGAGGCATTCGCGTGCGTATGAATGGAAGTCTATGGGGAGAAAGTGCAGTGTGACCACAGCTTAATTCTGCTTGTTAACAGCACGTGTTCATCATTAATGCTCAATCAACACTTACTTAATCACTTAATTATCTCATTACTTCAACTTGAATGGAGTAAGTTCACAGTACTCATATAAATTCGTTTTTTTTTAACATAAATGGTTAGTAGCAATCAATTTCCTCAAATGGTTTAAATTGTCCTAACTTATTGAGTTTTTCAGTACTCAATTGGTTTGAGTTTTCTTTATTTAGTTTTACTGTGCTCAAATTGTTTCATGTAATCAAATGGATTAAGTTTACAGTACTCATTAGGATTAGTTTTTTTACTTAAATTGTTTGTTGAAACCAATTTCCATAAATGGTTTGAGTTAACTTAACTTATCCTTAACCAATCAACATTCACCTCACGTCGAGGTAAACCCTCTTTCGCTTGTAAATGAAACGCGAACTGTCAGAGAAAACTATAGCTCATTTTAGCGGGAGTTTAAAGATCAGCAAAGGGATTTATTAGCTTTAGCTGATTTCTGTTGAAGAAATTCTCATCTGGATTATCACTGTATAGAAAGGTTTTACAGTTGAGGGGTAGCGTTACTGCAGTCAGGCGAGCTAAGTCAAAAACAACTGGTCATTCTAGTCAACGTAAAAAAATTTTTGGAATCGTTATTACAGTGGACCACCAGCGGCTTCTGCTGCTTTTCTGCCAATGGACAACATAACAATTTTAGGCCCAATCCCAATTCTAACCCTTAGCCCTTCCCCTTACCCCTACCCCTCATTTTGCGTGCTCCCATCAAGGGCTAGTGGTGTTTTCAATTCTCTTTAGCTTGAAGGCGTAGGGCTAAGGGCAAGGGGTATACACCCCTTCAAACAAAGATTTTTCAGAAGCACACTTGAAACGAAGGGTTAAGAAGTTTCCCAGAATACAAAAATAGAATTGGGATTGGGCCTAAATTACCTGTCACACTTTACAATAAAGTTTCATTAGTTAATGTTACTTAGTGGTTTAACTAATATGAACTAAATAAGAACAATACTGGTACAGTACCAGATTACTGTTGTGTTTGCGATAAGGAAAAATGCTAAACACATGCGGGCATTTCTTCTTTTTTTTTCTTTTAACTAAACTAGTACAACATATAAGAGAGGGAGCTCAACATGAAGTCATTTACCTGTTTAATAATGATTTGATCTGCTGAGGTTAGAAATTACACTGTTCCACTCTTCTAAGGGCTTATTATGCGGTGTCTGTCACCATCTTGTGGATGAACAACGTCAACCGTCTCATCACAGGTTAATAGCTCCAAAATCCCTCAGAACTGCATAGTTGCAATCTAAACAACTACATTCTCAACTAAAAAGCCTCAAATGTACATTATGTTGTCCAACAGCAGTAATATTTGTCAAACTGTAGTGTCCTCTGCTTGTCGTTGTATGTAGGGAGAGTAAAATTTTGGTATTGTGTAACACTATCAGACACATTTAGACATTTAAAATATTGCTTTTAGTGCCAGTAAATGCCAGCTGTAATGTAGTTGTATTTTGCACATAAAACAAATTAACTCAAAGTTTTGTAAATTAACATTCCATCAGTTAATGAATATTTTTTTTTGTAAAAAAAACAAAACAAAAAAAAAAATTCTGTAAAAACCGTTTTAGGGTGCTTTCACAACTGTAGTTTGCTTTATTTGGTCCGGACCATGGGCAATAAATGATACATTGTAGCATTTTCTGCCGCCTTTGGGCCACTTTCACACCACACT
>CAIGQZ010032915.1:377347-389213 GCA_903798205.1 Danio tinwini | reverse complement strand
CAGTTGAAAAGAACCAAAATGCATTCATGTGACAAAATCCACATCACTCATTGGCCAGATGTTGTTGAACATATTTCCTAAACTGCTTTTCGATTGGTCAGAATTCACGTGCGGGGAAAATGCCAATGGAACACAATGTCGCTTTTCACTATGGAGGGACAACTGCGCTGGCTGATTGTATCCCTGCTCATAGTATACTATATAGTTCGGATACATCACTTAGGCAAACTATACATTGAGAATGAAGCGCAGCTGTGGTTGGAAAATTTAAGGCATTGCAAACGGCGAAGGTGCATAGTACGTCACTTCAGGAGGCGCCGTGAATTTAGCTAAACTGCAACATGGTCATCTTCTGGAAATATTACCAACGATCTATTAGGTAATGTTTTCCCCTTCTCTCTCTCTCTTTTGGTAAAGCGCTGTCAACAAATACTTTCTCCACATTCCATAATGCACAGCGCATCGGCCTACAGCAGCTGGATTAGTCCAAAAAGGCGCAGTACTTTTTTGCAGTTGGGTCCGTTTTAGTTCAGACCATGTTCTTACCACAAATGATCCAATCCAGGGTTTGTTTGAAAGCGTACCGATACCACCTTTTCAAGGAGGTCTCGGTACACTTTTGGTGCGGACTAGAGTATGATTGCTACAGTCACACCTATCCAAACAAACTGTACCTGAAGGGAAAACAAACTCTAGTGTGATTCAACTGAACTAAATAAGGCAGGTGTGAAAGCACCGCTAGAGAATTTCATTGTTTTCACAAAAAAACAAAAATTCTGGCAATCATAATTGCCAGTCTTTACCGTGAACTTCAGTTTTTTTTAACAGTGTAGCATTTGTCTTTCCTACTGTGGAAGTCAATGGTTACTAGTTTTCAGCTTTCTTTAAAATATCTTTTGTGTTCAACAGAACAAATAAAACACACAAAGATTTGAAACCACACAAGGCTGAGTAAACAGTGAGTAACGTAATTTTAGGTAAATTTACCCCTTGCAAACAAGGTTTAATATTTTCAAGTTCAAAATCAAGGCAGAGTTGGGTTTTGCATAATATTTAGATTTATAGTGAATGAATAAAGATAACGGTCACACTGGTAGACAGAAGATCCCAAGGGAAACACCACACAAGCCTTCGCCTTGTTGAACACAGTCAGAAAGAGATAGAATGGTTAGCGTCCAAACCTCTATAGGTGATAAGGCATACAGTTCATAAGAGTGAATACAGATCTTCAGACAATGTCAGATAAGTAAAGACACTTCCCTTTATCAGTGCAATGTACACAAAGACTCAGAAGGAACAGCCACAGAAGACAAGGGAGCTTGGAGGAAGACAACCATCAGACTTCAAAACCAGCCAATGAGTGAACGGAGGTGAGTTTATATAGTGCCCTTGATTATAATGAGACAGGTGCAGATCGTTTGAACTCCAGGGAAGGTTCACGTGATTGGCTGGGACTGGTTTGAGGTGGTGATCTATGATTGGGTGAGCAGGAACAAGCCAGAGATGTGACAGCTAGAGTAGAAATGATAACTGGTAACATAATAAAGTGAACGTGAGAAATGCTTCACATGTTAACACTACACTGTTCAAAATTGTTCCAATAAAATAAAAAATGTAAGTAACTGGCAGCACGGTTGCTAGCAAGTTACTGTTAAATTAAGAGTGTCTAGCCGTTGCTTTGTAAAGTAACAGTAAAATGCTGGCAGCTGCAGTTGCCAGCAATGTACTGTTATTTTTCAGAGTTTTACAGTATGCTGCTGTAAAAATACATGGACTAAACTGACACAGTACTCAAGTGAACTATTTTTGTTCACTGAAACCGACTGCCTCAAATTGGCCAACAGCAGTATGAATTTATGATGTGCTATATATGCTTATAAACATATTTATAATGAAAACTTATTTTAGATGATTCAAAAATTTCTGTTTAACCCAAATCTTTTAAAGCTCACAGCAACACACCTACATAAAGATGGAATTACAGAGATATTCTTACTGCATCCGCAAATAAACAGCTACTGACTTTAAATAAAGAAACATGCAGGATAACACCAGCATTTCTTTGTTCAACTTTGACTCAAACACTAGCTCTACACTCTCCTCCACAAGGGTGACACAAACAGAAGGGACGGCAGAAATTTGCTTAAGGTTTTACATAAAAATACAGTTTTTCCTTGATTTTACAGTAAACTACTGGCTGTTGGGTTGCCAGCAATCTACTGTTTTTTTACAGTCTACTTCTGTAGTTTAAATTAACATTTTATTACTCTTAAAATAAATTGTTTACACTCTGTTTTTATGTCTCACACCTTTAACAATTTAAACCCCAGAAGAAATTCCTCAGTTTTATTTGAATACTTTCAAGTGTCCACACTACTGAGTGTTCAAAAAACCAGTAAAGCTAAAGTAGGAAAAAAGTCAGAAAGTGGGTGTGTCCAGCTCTGTTTAGGTGGGAGTGTCAGGGGAGGGAAAGAGGGAAGGTTTTGCAAAAATAGGAGTTTCCATTTAGACACGCGCTGATTTTCACAGAGGCAAAACAAACACAGACGCAGGGGGAAAAGATAGTGACTGTGTTTACATGGACATCAGTAATAAAATTATTTGCCAAATTCTTAATTTGTCGACTTTAACTGCAGTTTGGCACTTTCCCGAACAGATCCCGAAACATGCAAGCCAGTGGCGACAGCAGCGAGGACAAAACTTCACCAATTGGCGAAAGTGAAGAATTTAAAAAACCTCGAGAGAAACCAGGCTCAGTTGGGCACGACCATTTCTCCTATGGCCAAACGTCTTGTGCAGGGCTGCAGTCTAGGCGCAGTAGCTGGACCTCAGTGAAGACACTTCTGTCCTTGTAGCATCACAGGAATCAGTCTCATGCTCTCCATCATGACCACCACAGCAGCAGCTCAGGATACGTCCGGAAACCTTGGGATCGTCTCTTCGCTGGTCTTGAATCGCATCAGTGGCACTGCATAGTCTGAGGGTCTCGAGATGAGTACCCCCAGGTGAAAATACAGAATAAGGAGAATAATTAGCATAGCTGCTGTTCATAGTGTATATAAACAAGAAGCAAAATCGTGTGTGGGGCACATCATGCGTCATACTGCTATGTAATGCACTAAGTGTATGCTTTGCTAAAAAGATAGGTCTTTAATCTAGTTTTGAAGAGTGAGAGTGTGTCTGAGCCTCGGACATTATCAGAAAGGCTATTCCAGAGTTTAGGGGCCATAAATGAGAAGGCTCGACCTCCTTTACTGGATTTAGCTATTCTAGGTACTACAAGAAGCCCTGAGTTTTGAGATCTTAAAGAGCGGGTTGGATTGTAGCGAGACAAGAGGTTGGTTAGATAAAAAGGTGCTAGATTATATAAGGCTTTATAGGTAAGAAGCAATATTTTAAATTCAATACGAAACTTAACAGGCAGCCAGTGTAAGGAGGATAAAATTGGGGTGATATGATCATATTTTCTAGACCTGGTAAGAACTCTGGCAGCTGCATTTTGTACAAGCTGAAGTTTGTTAATAGAGGATGCTGGGCAACCAGCAAAAAGAGCATTACAGTAATCCAGCCTAGAAGTCATGAAAGCATGAACTAGCTTTTCTGCATCTGAGATGGATAGCATACTTCGTAACTTAGCAATATTTCTTAGATGAAAGAAGGCAGTTTTTGTGACATGGGATATATGATTTTTAAAGGTTAAATTGCGGTCTAATATGACACCCAGATCTTTTATAGTAGAGCTAACGCTAACTTTGTATCCCTCTAGTTGCAGGTCGAGTTGTGAGAACTGCTGAGTACAGGATTTAGGCCCAATAAGTAATAATTCTGTTTTGTCTGAGTTTAAGAGAAGAAAATTGTTGGTCATCCAGTCTTTAACATCTTTAATACACTCAGTTAGCTTAGACAGTTTAGACATCTCATCCGGTTGAGTTGAAATATATAATTGAGTATCATCTGCATAGCAGTGAAAACTGATCCCATGTTTTCTAATAATGTCCCCCAGGGGAAGCATGTATATTGTAAACAGCAAAGGGCCTAAAACTGATCCTTGAGGGACCCCGTACTTTACCAGTCTTACTTGTGAAAGTTGTCCATTAATATTCACAAACTGGTAATGGTCAGCTAAGTATGACCTAAACCATTGAAGAGCCTGTTCTTGGACACCTGTAGAATGTAAGCGGTCTATGAGAATATTGTGATCAAAGGTGTCAAAAGCGGCGCTAAGATCTAGTAGAACTAATAGTAAGATGCACCCTTGGTCAGCAGCTAAGAGTAAATCGTTGGTTATTTTCACTAATGCGGTTTCTGTGCTGTGATGAGGCCTGAAACCTGACTGAAACACTTCAAAAATATTGTTCATCTGCAGAAAGGAGCATAATTGGGTAGAAACAACTTTTTCTAGTATTTTACACATAAATGGAAGATTTGAAATAGGCCTATAATTAGCTAAGTTGCTGGGGTCCAGTTGAGGTTTCTTAATAATAGGTTTAATAACAGCTAGCTTGTAAGGATTTGGAACATGGCCTAAAGCTAAAGAAGAGTTGATCACGTTAAGAAGAGGTTCTCCTATAACAGGTAGCAAATCTTTCAGTAATTTTGTTGGAATTGGATCTAACATACATGTAGCTGGTTTAGAACTATTTATAACTTTATCTAGCTCTTCCTGTTCTATGATTTTGAAGCATTGTAGGTTATTTTGATTCAGTGGAATGTTTACTGGATCTGGAGTATAAGGTGGTGCAGAAAGTTTAACATCTTCTATTTTCTGTCTAAAGTCTTCTATTTTATCACTGAAAAAATTCATGAAGTCATCACTACTAATATGGGACATTTTGTTCCAAGGATGACTGATTATTTGTTAATTTAGCAATGGTGCTAAATAAAAATCTAGGATTGTTATGATTATTTTCAATCAGTTTGCGGAGGTGCTCAGCCCTGGCAGATTTAAGAGCCCTCCTATAGCTGGACATACTGTCTTTGTACGCAATTCAAAAAACCTCTAAGTTTGTTTTTTTTCCATTTACGTTCCAGGGCACGGGTTGCTGTTTTGAGAGCGCGAGTATGACTATTGTACCATGATGTAGTTTTATTCTCTCTAGCCTTTTTTAATTTAATGGGTGCCACCGTATTTAGTGTGCTAGTAAAGATGGCATCCATACTGCTGGTTACTACATCAAGGTCATTTACGTTTGCGGGTGTATTTCGAATTAAAGAAAGATCAGGTAAGTTATTTATGAATTCATCCTTAGTGGATGGAACGATAGTCCTACCAGGGCGGTATATTGGTGCAGATCTGATCATTTCAGGTGAACGCAGCTTATATAGCAATAGGTAGTGGTCTGTAATATCATCACTTTGTGGTATAATGTCTACATCAAAGACCTCAATTCCGTAAGACAATATTAGATCTAATGTATGCTTTAAGCGATGGGTTGGACCAACCGCATTTTGTTTTATCCCAAGTGAATGTAGTAGATCCATAAAGGCGAGCCCTAGTGTATCATTGGAGTCATCTACATGGATGTTAAAGTCTCCTACAGTTAGTATTTTATCAGTTTTAACTAGTAAGTCAGAAATAAAATCAGAAAACTCTTTTAGAAAATTGACATAGGGTCCTGGGGGTCTATATATGGTGATTATAGCGAGAGATATTGTACGTTTTTGCATAATATCTGGTAGCATAACATTAAGAGCTAATACCTCAAAGGAGTTAAACATAAGACCCTTTCTCTGACTAACATTAACAATATCACTAAAGATTGATGCAACTCCACCACCACGACCAGTTTGACGAGCCTCATGCTTATATGAGAATCCTGGAGGAGTAGCTTCATTTAAGCTAATATAGTCATTTTTTATTTCAGCCAGGTTTCAGTGAGAAAGAGTGCATTAAGATTGTTATCTGTTATTATTTCATTTATGATAAGTGTTTTAGGTGCTAGTGACCTGATTATTTAATCGCCGTGACGCAGCTTCAAAAATTTATTTCAAACCGGAAGAACGAATTTACTCAAAATATCGCAAAAATAACAAATTTTCACTGTTTAGTAAAATATATATGTGAAAATATGTGTCCTAATAGTGTTTATAGCAGCGTGGGACACATGACTGTCAACATCTCAAAAATGTGTTTTGGTGTTTTGTGACCCTTTAAAGGTGCAGTAGGTAATCTGCCAAAATGCTATCCGGTTAGCTTAGCATATTATCTTTGGACGGCAGGGAAGAGACTGTGCTTCAAAGTCACGCCTCCTGAAATTGTGAATGCTCATTCTGCGACATGACTAGTTCATGTCATTTAACATTTAGAACTGTAGTTACTGTATGTTCACACCGAAAGCGGCGAGAGCGTCAATGTAGCTGGAAGTCATTCATTTTTAATGGGAGCCGGCGGCAAGGAGCGGCGCATCTTCGCCGATGTGGGCGTCGAGGAGAGTTGAAATCAAGTCAACTTTATGATAATGAGCTATGATGCGGTTTGGCGACAAGCAATCAGAACGTAGAAGTCCACCGCTTGAGAGAAGTCCAGAGAACACAGTTACTATAAACTTTAGTTCCGACCACAGTTGTTCCCAAGGGTTTGATTATTGCGGTCGCCGGATTTCAAATTATTTGCAGTTTCCTTACAGAAACATGTATTAAAAAGTTACTGGCGAGTTACTGATGTGCTTTAATTTTATATACACTACAGGGAGTGCAGAATTATTAGGCAAATGAGTATTTTGACCACATCATCCTCTTTATGCATGTTATCTTACTCGAAGCTGTATAGGCTCGAAAGCCTACTACCAATTAAGCATATTAGGTTATGTGCATCTCTGTAATGAGAAGGGGTGTGGTCTAATGACATCAACACCCTATATCAGGTGTGCATAATTATTAGGCAACTTCCTTTCCTTTGGCAAAATGGGTCAAAAGAAAGACTTGACCGGCTCCAAAAAGTCAAAAATAGTGAGATATCTTGCAGAGGGATGCAGCACTCTTAAAATTGCCAAGCTTCTGAAGCGTGATCATGGAACAATCAAGCGTTTCAAAAGTTCTCATGTGGGGATGCAAATGTCACTGGACGAATAGAAGACTATTCAGAAGACATCAGTGAGCAAATCAAGGCAAAAACTAGTGTAACTCCATTTTGTTATAAATGAGATTGTTTTTGATTTTACTGTAATATGTTCAATTTAAAAATGTTAAAATAAGTATGCTGTATTATTTAAAGTAATGTTTTCTAGTTATTGTTTATATATTATTTAATAAATTAGGAAATTACCCATGGCAACTATATTTACCTTCGGCCCACTAGCCTCAATAAAGTTTGGTTTTTGGCCCTTCATAAAAGAAGTTTGGGCGCCCCTGCTCTAGCCACACACAGTCTTTGTTTGAGCTTGTAGATCACTGATTTACATTTAGAAATGCAAACACAACCATATGAAAGGGATGCAGGCTTGATCTTTGCCTTGTTATGGTGTTGCCGGCCAAAAAAAATCTTTCACTTGGTGTGCTGCATGGTGGCAGGGACAGCAATAAATTATTTTGCCAGCTTGGATAGACAAAGAAACCAGTGTTCATTACATGATTGACCACCATTTGAGAGAATTTTCCATGGTTGGAATGTCAAGCATTATTACGCCTTATAGGGAAAAAAAAAACTACATGGGCATAATAAACAAAATGAGGTTGTGGTGGATACCGGATGTTCCGTTTTATAGCTCTCCACAATCAGCAGCCAATCAGAACCTGGACCACATTAACATAGGAGCCTATGGGATAATAAAATACAACACAGAAGGCAGGACAAAGGAAAAGAAAAACATACAGTGTGCAACAAAAATTAATACATTTAGTCGAAACATGCAGGCATGTTAAAAAAATCTTGAGTTTTATTTTCAATGAAAGTTACCTGCTTTAACATTAGATTGTGGTGTTTGTGATGTTTACTATTTTGATTTAATTTATAATAAACATTTTCTTTTATGGCTCGAGACATAAAATATTTTATGGTTGAAGTAGTCAATCACTCGACCACTGTATGTATGTATGTATGTATGTATGTATGTATGTATGTATGGTGTTCAGCATATGTCAAATGAGAAAGGTTTCTATTATGAAAAAAATAAGTGTAAGAAATGTCACACCTTTGTACTAGATAAGAACTTTTTTACCTATGCTTCTCTTCTAGGTTTAAAGGTTTTTGCATGTTTTTTCCTCCATCAAAGCTGCTTGTCTCAGACTGGAGAGGCTTTGGAATGTGACATAAAATTGCCTCTTCCCATCTGCACATAATATAAAGGGTATGAGAGTGACCTTGACCATGCGCCACACGCAGTATGACCTGAATGTGAACAAGCTCTGGGAGAAAGATCGTGAGGTTAGCGAGGGGGTTTATGTTTGTAACATTTGCTGATAGACAATCATGGCAGGCTTTTCAATAATGCAGAAGGCTAAAAAAAATAAGAAAAGAAAAAATTCTTAGATCAAAAAACATTTTCTTGGCAAGCAAAACATAATGTCTTGTTTTCAGACATAATATGCCAAATTGGAGTTTTTCTTAAAACAAGCTAAATAATCTGCCAATGGGGTAAGCAAAATAATCTTGTTTTTCCTTTTGACATAACATTATTTTGCTTACCCCATTGGCAGTTTACTTGGCTTGTTTTAAGAAAAAACTTATTTCAATTTGGCATATTATTTCCTTAAACAAGACGTGTTTTGCTTGTCTAGAAAATTCTTCATGGCTGCGTTCGAAACCGCCTACTACTCAGTAGGTACTGCATTTGAATTTAAACGTGCTACTCGGCCGTTAGAAAAGTACATTCTATACAGTATGAATGTAAAAAGTATGAATGGAATTCGGACATACTACATTCGCCATTTGGTCATGGTCATGTGACCTACCTGCATCAGGTGCGTAGATTCACCCCCATTCATGAATTCTCTCGCGGAGCATCATGGGATAGCGCAGCATGCATGGAATGCGCACTTCAGAATCTCGCCGGAAGTAGCAAGTCATCCGGGTACTTCTCGCATACTGATTTTCGAATTCTATGAATTCGGACATACTACTCGGCTCACACACTGATTTTAGCGTACTGTATAGTATGGAAGTATGCGGTTTCGGATACAGCCCTTGATTTGAGAATTTTTAGGTATTTTGACTAGAAACAAGACAAAAAAATCTAAGTAAGAAAAGCATTTTTTGCAGTGCAACAAAATTTTTACCACCATATTATTTTAGATAAATGCACATATTTTGTTTCTTGATGGTATATTCAGTATTTACTTAGAAATGTATTAATGATTTAAATAATCTAAACAAATCCACATCATGATTATAATTTTTACATTGAATTTAAATAGCTAGCTTAGCCTGCCCCAGTAAAAAAAATAAAATTCCAGTTTATACGTAACTTCATCAAGCAAAACAAACAAAGGAGATAATTGATAACAATTACAGAACATACGAAAGACGTTATTTATTTTATTGCAGATTGGACATTTGGATTAATCTAAAAAAGTTTAACCTTGAATTAATTCATTAATTGTCAAAATACTGTGAATAATCCTCCACTGGTCAGCACTTTTCTTAGGTATTGGAGGCTTATAAAAAGCCATCTCCAAGGTGTCACCTCTTTTGGTACAAGATAACCTCTCAATTTAGTATCAACCTTTTCCTTTAACTGTTTATAATGAGAATCTTTTACACATATTTGATATACAACTGTCTTTCCAAGGGTCTCATATTTTAAAACTGTATACCGCCTTCATCAACTAAGCCTGACCATTAACATCTGTATCCACATTTTTTTTATGTCTTTCAAAAACGAAGACTGGCACTACACCACTCTTAACAGCCTTATGTATACAAGACATCAAAAGGTAAAGAAGTTTAAGGCAATTCATAACCTTCCAAAACCCATATTTTTATTAATAATAGTTATGCACTGTAATACTTTTCTGTAAAAAAGACATTCTACAGTAAAATTCAGTATTTTCACGAAAACTGTAATATTCTATAAAAATCAGTGCATTTTAGGTTATATTGATAGTAGTAAACTGTAAATTTGCAGAGCTCAGTCAACACTCTTAAGGGCGTCACACACCGAATGCGCCACGCAGCGCCATGTATTTTAGAATTCTCAACATAGGTTTTTATCAATGTACGCACACCGGCGCTGCAAGTCGGTGGCTGTCCGCAGTGCCTCAGGACACTGTTCATATTTCTCCCGTGCCACAGAGCGCATATTAATTAACATTAAAGAAAGTTATATATAACTTACATTATACAAAGATATCCCTTCTGCAAAATACTACAGTATATTTGTCAGACTCAGGGATAGTACCCATGTCTCTGGTGTGTGAGTGCGGTCACGTTACCACAGAGCCACTAGTAATTGATGGACCCAACAATGAGACTCTCTTAGATTCCTTGAGGAGTTTTAATAACAACAAAAAACAATCTTCAAATAGAAGACAAAAAACAGTTAACAAAAACAGGGAACCTCGGGTTCAAAAAATATATATCAACTCAGACAGGCAAAACTTCAGAACAGAAAAACTCCAAGGAATAATGTATACAAGAAAACTTCACTCAAATAACAAAGGAGAACTCACTTTAGGTGACAGGCTTGGACCAACAATAACCGAGCAAAAAACAAAGGAAACAAAGGAAAGGAGTTACTTATATACGAACAACTAAACAAGGCACATGTGAAACTAATCTCGGTGATTACAGGTAACCCAAAAAAAAAAAAGTTGAAATGACGACATCTAGTGGTGAATAAAAAAAATTACATGTAAAATTACCCAAAAACCCTGACAGGAACCCCCCCTCTCTAGGAACGGCTCCTGACGTTCTTGCCGAGTAATTTCATCTTGAGAGTGAAAGTCTCGAATGAGTCTTAGATCTAAAATGTCCTTGGCAGGAACCCAGGAACGCTCCTTAGGGCCATAGCCTTCACAGTCCACGAGATACTGTCGGGTTTTGCGTACTTTATGGATGTCCAGTATCCGACTGGACTGTATAGACTGCTTGGCCTCCAACAAAACGAGGAGGGGGAGGTTTACCTGCCACAAAGAAAGAAGAAGACAAAACTGGTTTTAGCAAAGACACATGGAAGGTAGGATTTATCTTTAAAGATTTTGGCAAGTATAATTTGTAGGTGACTGGGTTTACTTTCCTGGCAATTTTGAATGGACCAATGAACCTTTGGGATAGTTTCCTGGAGTCTACCCGTAGGGGAATGTTCCTGGTGGAAAGCCAGACTGTTTGGCCTGGACGCAGATTGGGAGCCGGTCTGTATCTGCGGTTAGCCTGGTGTTGGTATTGTTGAGATACCTTGAGAAGTTTGAGACGTGCCTTTTTCCAAGTACGGCGACAGCGTCTAACAAACTGGAGGGCAGAGGGAACTAATACTTCCACCTCCTGTTCAGGAAACAGTGGGGGAGAATAGCCGAACTGGCACTCAAAAGGGGACATGCCTGTAGCTGATGAACACAGGGTGGTTTCGAGGTCTTGGTTGAGTCTTTCCGTTTGCCCATTTGATTCTGGGTGGCCCCTAGGGATTGACAGAACGCTTGCCAGAATCGAGACGAAAACGATATTGTCCCCACATGATATTGTCTGCATGTAGTTGTTAACCAGTTTATCAATAGACTTTCAGTAAACATTCAGATGCCTATAAGTAGCAACACAACATAATTTAAAATGAACTTTAATCAAATATAAAGTTAGGTACAATTTTCATACAGGTATTTGCAAGTGTTCAATTAACTATTCGTTGCATTTAACCTAACTTTCAGTAGACAGTTAATTTACTTGAAGGTAAATTTATCTGCTCATCTGTTGTCACACTAGGCCCATCAAAATGAAGTG
>CAIGQZ010032915.1:326052-337565 GCA_903798205.1 Danio tinwini | reverse complement strand
TTATATGTTTGGAGTGTATCATGTGTGCTTATGTATAGAGTGTATCAAGTGTATCATGTGTGTATATGTATGGAGTATGTTGTGTGTATATATATGGTGTGAATCATGCGTGCATATGTATGGAGTGCATCATGTCCTTTCCTTTGTATGGACCCATAATTTCCCTGTAGCTTAGTGGTTAGGTAACTCACCTTTCACGTCAGAGACCCGGATTCTATACCAGACCTTTACATGTGTGTATATGTATGGATTGTATTATGTGTTTATATGTATGGAGTGTATAATGTGTGTATATTTATAGTGTATATCTAAAGAGTGTATCATGTAGTATGGAGTGCATCATGTCCTTTCGTTTGTATGGGACCATAAATTCCCTGTAGCTCAGTGGTTAGGTAACTCACCGTTCACGTCAGAGACCCGGGTTCTATACCAGACCCTTCCATGTGTATATATCTACAGAGTGTATCATGCATGTGTTTATATGTATGGAGTATATATTTAAAGAGTGTATCATATGTGCATAAGTATAGAGTGCATCGTGTGTATATGTATGGAGTGTAGTGTGTGTGTGTATATGTATGGAGTGTATCATGTGTGTATATTTATAGTGTATCATGTGTGCATATGTATGGAGTGTATCATGTGTGCATATGTATAGAGTGTATTGTGCGTGTATATGTATAGAATGTGTCATGTGTGTACATGTATAGTGTGAATCATGTGTGCATATTTATCGAGTGCATTATGTCCTTTCGTTTGTATATGACCATAAACTCCTTGTAGCTCAGTGGTTAGGTAACCACTGTTTCATGTCAGAGACCCGGGTTCTATCCCAGACCCTTACTTGTGTATATAGCTATAGAGTGTATCATGTGTGTTTATGTTTGGAGTGTATCATGTTTGCTTATGTATAGAGTGTATTGTGTGTGTATATGTATAGTGTAAATCATGTGTGCATATGTATGGAGTGCATCATGTATAGTATATATATCATGTATAGTGTGTATATCAATAGAGTGTATATGTATAGTGTGTTTATATGTATGGAGTGCATCATGTGTGTATATTTATAGTGTATATCTAAAGAGTGTATCATGTGTGCATATGTATAGAGTGCATCATGTGTATATGTATAGAGTGTATCGTGTGTGTATATGTATGGAGTGTATCGTGTGTGAATATGTATGGAGTGTATCATGTGTGTATATGTAAAGAGTGAATCATGTGTATATGTATGGAGTGTATCATGTGTGTATATGTATTGTGTATATTTATAGATTGTATCATGTGTGTTTATATGTTTGGAGTGTATCATGTGTGCTTGTGTATAGAGTGTATCATGTGTGTGTGTGTGTGTATGTATGGAGTGTATCATGTGTGTGTATATGTATGGAGTGTGTCATGTGTGTATATGTTTGGTGTGAATCATATGTGCATATGTATGAAGTGTATCATGAGGGCATGTGTATGGAGTGCATCATGTCCTTTCGTTTGGAAGCGCTCGTAAATTTCCTGTAGCACAGTGGTTAGGTAACTCACCTTTCACGTCATACACCCGGGTTCTATCCCAGACCCTTACATCTGTGTATATCTATGGAGTGTATCATGTGTGTATATTTATAGTTTATATCTATGAAGTGTATCATGTGTGTTTATATGTTTGGAGTGTAGCATGTGTGCTTATGTATAGAGTGTATCAAGTGTGTATATGTATGGAGTGTGTTGTGTGAATATGAGTGTATATCTATAGAGTCCATCATGTATGGAGGGTATTATGTGTGTTTATATGTATGGAGTGTATCATGTGTGTATATCTTTAGAGTGTATCATGTGTGCATATGTATAGAGTCTATTATGTGTGCTATGTGTAGCGCCCTCTTACCTCACAGAATTAATTACTGTGCACTTAGGGCACTCCCAGGTTCTACTTTGTTTGTCTCTTGAATAAATAAACTAGTGAACCCCTTGGTTGTAAACCGCCAAATTTTAAATAACCCAGAAAAGGAGATGGTTTAAAATTAAATGGTTCTATTTATTTAACAAATAAAAATTAAATAAGAAAAATATAAATCACATTAGACAGTTTTAATTAGTATGACGTTTACAGAGATTTAACAAACAAGAAATACAGTAATAAAAATGATACGGCACCTTAGGGGTTAATGCCTCAGAAATCCCTCCAATTAAGTTATATATTCCCTCTATACAAATTAACAGGGCAATATACTATAAATGATCCTTAAACTGTAAAGGTGTATTTTCCTGTATTTATATATATATTATTATCACCTCAATATTGTCAAACTGTAACTCAAACCTTCTTATTAAAGATTATCTGACTTTTAATGTGACCAATAACCGTTTTAATTCACGTGGGCTCACTCATGCACGCGCACACACATACACACAGTCCCCCATCCCCGTTGCAGGCCTGTATCGTTGCTGGCGATCGTTGTGGCTTCAAAAGCAAACAATAATTGGCCGCTTCACTCCAAAGAGCCAAATAAAACAAAATAAATGGTGGTACCTTAATTCCAATGAGCTTTCCTGTTTTAGGGCACTCGATGTGGGTGTGTAGATGGCCTCTGACACACACGGCAGGCAGGCACACAGCAGCCAATCGTCCCAGGGAAACCCTGAACCCCTCGGCAGTTCAGATCAGCACTTCAAGCCTGGAAATCCTCCATATCGCCGTTATTCAAGTCCGTGAAATGTTCGTCCACCGTGTCTGTCTACTGAATTGCTAATCAGTCACTCCTGCACGTGTCTCGCGCACTGTAACTGATGCTGGATGATATTTTCACTTTTACTTTCTATGCCAATTTGTAAAAAAAAAAACATTACCCAATGATCTACTGCATGAGCTCTTATTTACTACTCACTTATTAAACAAAAGAAACACTTAAAATCAACCCTGTCCGGCTTAATTTGTTAAGTTGCCTTTTCCCTCACGAGGCGCAGTCTGCTTTCACTTTCCCCCTCACGCTCGCTCTCTCTCCCTCGTGCAGCCCCGTAGCCCCTCCTCCAAATTCACATGAACCAATAACGTACACTTTACCTTGAAAGTAGGAGGGTTTTATACAGCTATACTTCCACGGGTATAATACAAATCACAAAACACCATATACATTTTTAAAACAACAGATTAACTTTTTTACAATAAATGAAATATGTAAACTACTTCTACTAAATTGTTTATTTATTTATTTTTCTTCTGAAGGAAAACACTGTGCTACATATGTATAGAGTGTATCATGTGTGTGTATATGTATAGAGAGTATTACGTGTGTTTATATGTATGGAGTGTATCATGTGTGTATATTTATAGTGTATATCTAAAGAGTGTATCATGTGTGCATATGTATGGTGTATCATGTGTGCATATGTATAGAGTGCATCGTGTGTGCATATGTATAGAGAGTATATGGATGCATATCGCTCCGTCACCAGAGCAGCTCTAGGACTCTCAGACCACTGCCTGGTTCATCTTATACCGACTTACAGGCAAAAACTTAAATCTACTAAGCCAGTATTAAGGACTGTTAAGAGATGGACCAACGACACAGAGCAGGTCTTACAAGCCTGTTTTGAATGCACTGATTGGAGTGTTTTTGAAGCTGCAGCCACCGACCTAGACGAGCTTACAGAGACTGTAACATCATACATCAGTTTCTGTGAAGAGTTATGCATCCCTACCAGGACCTACTTATCATTTAACAATAATAAACCATGGTTTACACCAAAACTTAGACAGCTTCGTCATGAAAAAGAGAATGCCTACAGGAGCGGGGACAGGATTTTATACAATCAGGCCAGGAACACACTGACAAAGGATATTGGTGTGGCCAAGAAAAGCTATGCCAAGAAGCTGCAAAACCAGTAGCTGCACTACCAACGACCCTGCATCAGTGTGGAAAGGCCGGAAAGACATCACGAATTATAAAACGCCATCCCCCAGTATCGACAGCAACAAACATCTTGCAAACGAGATGAATATTTTCTATTGTAGATTTGACACCTCTGACCAGACACCTTACACCCACCCGGATCATCTCCCTACACAGCCATTAACAGCTCCAGCCATCTCCCTCTCCCGCCCTGCACTTCAGATCAGTGAGAATAATGGCTATCAGATCCTCAGTAAACAGCCATCAACACCTCCAGCCATCTCCTTCTCCACCCCGGCACTTCAGATCAGTGAGGATAATGGGCATCAGATCCTCAGTAAACAGCCATCAACACCTCCAGCCATCTCCTTCTTCACCCCGGCACTTCAAATTAGTGAGGATAATGAGCATCAGATCCTCAGTAAACAGCCATCAACACCTCCAAGCCATCTCCTTCTCCACCCCGGCACTTCAGATCAGTGAGGATAATATGCGTCAGACCTTGAGTAAACAGAGGAGATGAAACGCACCAGGTCTAGATGGTGTTTCGCCAGCCTGTCTGAAAACTTGTGCGGACCAACTGGCTCCCATTTTCACACAGATCTTCAACAGATCACTGGAACAGCGCAAAGTTCCATCCAGCTTCAAATGCTCCACCATCATCCCAATACCAAAGAAACCAAAGATCACAGGACTCAATGACTACAGACCTGTTGCCTTAACATCTGTGGCCATGAAGTCATTCGAAAGACTGGTGCTAGCTTATCTGAAGGACATCACTGGACCTTTGCTGGACCCCCTGCAGTTTGCCTATAGAGCAAACCGGTCTGTGGATGATGCAGTCAACATGGGACTGCATTATATCCTAGAACATCTGGACAAACCAGGGAACTATGCAAGGATACTGTTTGTGGACTTTAGTTCTGCCTTAAACACCATCGTCCCATCACTGCTCGAGAACAAACTGACCCAGCTGTCTGTCCCTAGCTCTGTCTGTCAATGGATCACCAGCTTTCTGACAGATAAACAACAGCAAGTCAGAATGGGCAAAATCACATCCGACAGCCGCACCATCAGCACTGGTGCCCCCCAGGGATGTGTTCTCTCCCCACTGCTCTTATCCCTGTACACAAACGACTGCACTGCAAAAGACCCCTCCATTAAGCTCTTGAAGTTTGCGGATGACACTACTGTTATCGGCCTCATCCGGAACGTTGACGAGTCTGCGTACAGACAGGAGGTGGAGATACAGATACAACAACCTGGAGCTGAACACGCTCAAAACAGTTTGAGATGATAGTAGACTTTAGGAGAAACCCCCCTGCACTCCCCCCACTCACCATCATGAACAGCACTGTGGCTGCAGTAGAGTCATTCAGGTTCCTGGGCACCACCATCTCTCAGGATCTGAACTGGGACATTCACATAGACTCCATTGTAAAGAAAGCTCAGCAGAGACTGTACTTCCTTCGTCAGCTGAGGAAGTTCAACCTGCCACAGGAGCTGCTCGTACAGTTCTACTCAGCTGTCATCCAATCCATCCTCTGCACTTCAATCACCGTCTGGTTCAGCTCAGTTGCCAAAACCGATCTCCGTAGACTACAGCGAATAGTCCGGACTGCTGAACGAATCACTGGCACTACCCTTCCTACACTTCAAGAACTCAACTCTTTCAGAGTGAGTAAAATGGCTCGTAAAATCACCCTGGACGCCTCACACCCAGCACACTACCTGTTCGAACTGTTACCGTCTGGTCGGCGCTACAGAGCACCAAGCACAAAAACAGCCAGACACAGGAAAAGTTTCTTTCCTCAGGCCATCTACCTCATGAACTGTTAAATATTCCCCTACTGTGCAATACTTTCTCATAACCACTTGTACACAGCACATTATAACCTGTATATTTACAGCATATCTGTACATACAACTCAACATCCAGATCTTTTTGACTAACTGCATCTCTGTTTAATGTTTATTGCCTTTTCTTTCTTGTATTTAATTTTGTGTTGTCACTCGTCACTTTATGTACACTGGAAGCTTCTGTTGCCAAAACAAATTCCTTGTGTGTGTGAAGCACATCTGGCAATAAAACTGATTCTGATATCTATAGAGTATCATGTGTGTGTATATGTATGGAGTGTATCTTGTGTCTTTATATGTATGGAGTGTATCATGTGTGCATATGTATAGAGTGTCTATTTATAGAGTGTACCATGTGTGTGTATATGCATGGCATGTATCATGTGTGTGTATATGTATGGAGTGTATCATATGTGTATATGTATAGAGTGTATCATGTGTGTATATATGTATGGAGTGTATCATGTGTGTGTGTATGTATGGAGTGTATCATGTGTGAGTAAATGTATGGAGTAAATCGTGTGTATACAGGGCTTAACATTAACACCCGCCAAATGCGGGTAGATTTCAGCTTTGGCGGGTAAGACAGACACTCCCACTAGCCACTTTGGCTGGTTGAAAATAATTTAAAATTGTGGTTTTCTTAAAAGCAGGGTTCGAAGATAAGAATGAACCAATATACGTGCAAATGTGATCTTAGAATTGAGAAGCAGCACAACTTACAAAAATAATTGCTTTCGCGGGAACAATAGAAAGGTGAATAACTAATGAGAGGATGACCTAACTAACAGCTGATGTGATGCGCGCGACTGTAAGAAATAAACCTATCTTGAAAGATTGACCAGGGATTTGCAAAATGAGTTTACTGTCCCAAACTAATTCTAGTCTTTCATACTAGATCTTAGAATCACCTGAGAAACCACAAAAGCAGAGATTTGACTTATCTTTAACTGCTTAAGATCATATGCACCAAATCAGCAAGAGACAACAGTTGTTCGTGTTACTTGCGAGTTTGTTGAAGTCTTCTGGACTGGGGTTTGCCTCACCGGGCTGGCCTGACACGTGGCGCTCCTGATAGGGTGGCTTCGGGTGACGTCGTTGGTATTCCCGCTCGTGAGCGGAGGCTGTTCTGAGTTGCCGGGGTAATGGACGCTGCTGAGTTTGTGGTGAGTTTGGCGGTCCGAAACTTAAGAGGTTTGCATGGCGGTGACCCAATCACGTGCAGCACGGTGTCCGGGCAGGCGAGAGGGGGCAGAGAGCAAAAGCAGGCGTGAGCCAGCTTGATGCTAAAAGCAAAGATTAAAGCCGAAGTCACACTAGAGTTTGAGCTTGCGAAACTCTTGTCGTATGGCGCTGCGAAAAGGGGCGGGATCAAACAAGATGATTAGACATTTAAAAAAGCGAGCGATTGCTCCATGTTTTAAATTTCTGTTCAGAGAGGTCATGTTTTGATCCTGGATTGGTCTCACGCAGTCAAGTGATGCGATTTCTGCGAAACTCCGATGCTTGACCCTGAGTTTCCGGTCTGACGCATTCGCTTGCGTATGAATGGAAGTCTATGGGGAGAAAAGCCCAGTGTGACTGCGGCTTTAGGCTGCAGTGGGGTTTTAAGTGACCTGATCTGGTGACCTGATCTGGTCGTCCTATGAGCAGTTGCCATGAAGGGCGGGGCCACGCCCCGTACCAGCGTAGCCAAAGTCAATTATTAACAGACTCCAAGAGATTGCAGGTGGTAAAATCTCTGGTAATATTGTAACCATCTGACATCAAATGTTACAAGATGAATACTGTTTGTACTAATAAGTTCTCATTTACACCAATGTATTGCAAATAAAAAAGGGTTTGGTTTAACACCAAACATGAAGCATTTCAGACACATACAGATCATTTTAACCTGTTAAGGGTAATACAACACATTATTTACCTGGTTGGTTGGAATAAACATGGCACATAAGGAAACCTATGGCTATCATTTGAAAATATCAAATTTGCCTTGGTTCTAACATTTAAGAGATTGTCTTTCTTAAGTCTTTCATTAATTGCCAGAGATCTCTTTTGTCTCTGAATTTGTCCATCTGGCTGCAATTAGAATGTCCCGAGGGCGAACACATGGCCACAAGATCACATGCTCGGTCGTTCAAAAGTCTCGTGCAAGCAATTTCCTGAAAGCCCAATTGTCTCGCTGGTTGAACATTTACAAAAATTGCGGCCGCATCTCTGTCCATCTGGACCAGAGTATTAAGGGAAGAGAGCCAAATGAATTGGCGCACTGTTATGTGATGGTGTAAGCCCTGGAGCGAGTTCGATGAATGAGAGACAAAGTGGTTGCCCCAAGATTCCAAGCCTGATTCGAGCTGGTTTTGGATCAGTAAGTCCCTTCACAACTAAAATGCGTGCGCGCTCCTGTTTTCTTGCTTGAAGCAACCGTGCCTGAAACGCAACTGTGATAGGTTCTCTTTCATATAGACCAGACAAAAAGCTATGCTGATGCACCCACAGTCATGCTGCTTTCAAGAGCTCCAATTATGTCTTTTTGTAAGCAGCACCGGTTGCTTTCGCTTTGAACAGTTTATTAATTGGCCTTAACCGTGTGATCATCCTTTCATTATCACACACAGTATGTTTTTTACCTGCTTTTGGCTAGGGTTATTGTTGTTAATATGGTTTAATTTCATTTTTTTTACAACAACATTGCTTTAATATGAGATTAACTCTCCATGTATGTGTAGTTAATTGGTGATCTGAAAGACCTTTAGCGAGGACAGATTACTGTGCATGTTTGATACATGACAATCATTATTTTTAAAAGTCAATCGTTTTTCTTTGTTTTTTTAAAGAAATGTTTTGTTAAAAAAAAAAGTTTAGTATACAGATGTTCAGCTTGTTTTGACATTTAAAATTTGTGGCTAAAAATAATTATTGTTTGATGTGGTCAGAGATAAATTTGGTAAATCCTTAATTTTGAGTTCTTAAAAGTCATGTGAACTAAAAACAGTTTGCAGTATAACACTATGAAACCATGACCCATTTGCTCATACACGACACACAAAACGTGAAATGAATAAGGAGGCACGTGGACAAAACACAAAATCTAAATCAAGTAATTTTAGCATGTCAAAGTCATATTTATGCATATAAAAATATTTTCCCAACACAAAATTGTGGCTAGTGAAAATGCAGAGTGGCTAGTAACGTTGGAAAACTACTAGCCACTGTGGCTGGTGATCAAAAAAGTTAATGTCAAGCCAGGTGTGTATATGTATGGAGTGCATCATGTCCATGTCTATTGTATGAGACCATAAATTTCCTGTATGGGACGTTAAATTCCCTGTAGCTCAGTGGTTAGGTGATTTTATCCTAGACCCTTACATGTGTGTATATCTATAGAGTGTATCATGAGTGCATATGTATACAGTGTATATCTATAAAGTGTATTGTGTGTGTGTGTATGTATAGAGTGTATATCTATGGAGTGTATCATGTGTGCATATGTATGGAGTGTATATGTATAGAGTGAATCATGTGTGCATATGTATAGAGTGCATCGAGTGTATATAGAGTTGTGCATGTGTATCATGTGTGCATATGTATAGATTGAATTGTGTATATGTATGGAGTGTATCACGTGTATATGTATACAGAGTATGTGTTTATATCTATAGAGTGTATCATGTGTGCATATGTATAGAGTGTATGTTTATAGAGTGCATAATTTGTATATGTATAGAGCATATGTTTGTATATGTATGGAGTGTATCATGTGTGCATATGTATAAAGTGCATCGAGTGTATATAGAGTTGTGCGTGTGTATCATGTGTGCATATGTATGGATTGAATTGTGTGTATATGTATGGAGTGCATCATGTCCTTTCGTTTGTATTGAGCCATCAATTCTCTGTAGCTCAGCGGTTGGGTGCCTGACCTCTTATGCCAGAGATCCGTGTTCTATCCCAGACCCTGAGTGTATGTCTATAGAGTGCAGTGTTGGGCAAAGCGAGGCTTCATGAAACACCGTAACAGTTGAAGTTTTGAAACCCCACTCTACGGTGAAACCTAGTGGTCAATATTTTATGTATTGCACTGGATCAGCTTCAGCAAAGAACAGTCGAGCAAGTTGAGGTATTAAACCCCACTTTGTAGGAATGAATTTAAATCCAATTTATTTCATCTTTATTTGTATAGCGCTTATACTATAATGTAGATTGTGTCAAAGCAGCTTCACATGGAAGTTTATAGTGAATTGAAACAGTGTCAGTTCAGTTTTCAGTGTTTAAGTTCAGTTCAGTTTAGCTCAGTTCAGTGTGGTTTAATAATCACTACTGAGAGTCCGAATGAACCTTTGAGTAATTTAGTGGAGCGGTTAGGGTACTTGACCGCATTGTGGGGATAGTGGGTTCGAATCCAGGCTGATACAGCTATTTTGAAATGCTTTAATATCAGTTTGAATTGCTCTGTTCCTGAATCGTTTTGTTTCAACATTGGTCTGACATCCAAATCAACACTTTGTAAATAAATATCTCTTGTTTTGGTCATAAAACAGTGTTGTTGCTAGATCAGACACGGTTCTGGCCAGAAGTTAACAAGAATTATTTATATTATTTATTAAATTTCCCTTTTATTGTATATTTAATGTCTTTCCAAATACTAAAACCAAACATCACAATACTGTAAAATATTAACTATTGTTTTACAGTGTTACAAAAATTACACTAAACTGATGACGTATCCGCAGCTGTATCCTATCTAGACTACACCATAAAACAGTAACATGATTAAAATAAAATCATGATTTCGGAGTATTTGTACATGTCGGGATTTGAACCCAAAAGTAATTTGAAGTAACAACGTGCACACGCACAATCCACAAGGCTATCTGAGACAGAAGTTATTTCTGAGCCTGTCAGTCAAATGCAGCTCGTCAAATCTCGAAACGCATCTGAATTGATCGATGCTTTGAATCGATTTAGTCACAAGACCAGGTGTTTTGAAACAATTTAGTCACGTGACCTGGGTGTTTAGGATCATGCTTCGGTGCAGTGTTTCGAAACACTTGAGCTTCGGGATTTCGACACTGTGTCGAAACGTCAGTTTCACATCAGCCATCTCTAATACAGTAGAATGTATCATGTGTGCATATGTATGGAGTGTATCATGTGTGTATAAGTATGGAGTGTATCAGGAGTGTATATATGTATGGAGTGTATCATGTGTGCATATGTATAGAGTGTATATCTATAGAGTGTATCATGTGTGTTTATATGTATGGAGTGTATCATGTGTGCATATGTATAGATATCATGCATATGTATAAGTATGGAGTGTATCATGTGTGTATATGTATAGAGTGTATATCTATAGAGTGCATCGTGTGCATATGTATAGAGTGTATCATGTGTGTATATGTATGGAGTGTATCATATGTGTGTATATGTATGGAATGTATCATGTGTGTATATGTATGGAGTGTATCATGTGTGCATATGTATGGATTGAATCGTGTGTATATGTATGGAGTGTATCATATGTGTATATGTATAGAGTGTATATCTATAGAGTGTATCATGTGTGCATATGTATGGAATGTATCATGTGTGCATATGTATAGAGTGTATCATGTGTGCATATGTATGGAGTGCATCATGTGTATATGTATAGAGTGTATCTTGTGTGTGTATATGTATAGAATGACTCATGTATCATGTGTGCATATGTATGGATTGAATCATGTGTATATGTATGGATTGAATCATGTGTATATGTATGGA
>CAIGQZ010032915.1:303470-326042 GCA_903798205.1 Danio tinwini | reverse complement strand
TGAATCATGTGTATATGTATGGATTGAATCATGTGTATATGTATGGAGTGCATCATAGCCTTTCGTTTTTATGGAACCATCAATCAGCTGTAGCTCAGTGGTTTGGTGCCTGACCCATTACGCCAGAGATCTGGGTTCTACCCCAGACCTTGATATGTGTGTGTGTGTGTGTGTATATATATATATATATATACTGTATGGTGTGTATATGTATGGTGTGCATATGTATGGGGTACATCATGTCCTTTTGTTTGTATAAGACCATCAGTTCCCTGTAGCTCAGTGGTTAGGTGACTCCTTTTATGCCAGAGAGAGATGTATGTATATCTATAGTGTGTATATTTATATAATGTTTATGTATGGAGTGTATCATGTGTGTATATGTATGGAGTGTATCATGTGTTTTATGTATAGAGTGTATATCTATAGTGTATCATGTGTGCATATGTACAGAATGTATCATGTCTGTGTATATGTATGGTGTATCATGTGTGCATGAGTGTGTATATGTATGGAGTGTATATGTATAGAGTGTACATCTAGAGTGAATCATGTGTACATATGTATAGAGTTTATATCTATAGAGTGTATCATGTGTGTGTATATGTATAGTGTATGGTGTGTGTATATGTATGGAGTGTATCATGTGTGCATATGCATAGAGTGTATATCTATAGAATGTAATGTGTGTATATGTATAGAGTGCATTATGTATGCTTATCTATAGAGTGTATTGTGTGTGTATGGTATGGAGTATGTATGGTGTATCATGTGTATATATGTATATATATGTCTATGGAGTGTATGTCTATGGAGTCTATCATGTTTGTGTATATGTATAGAGTGTATCATGTATGTATACATATGGAAGGTATCGTGTGTGTGTGTGTGTGCATATGTATAGTGTATAATTTGTGTATATGTTTAGAGTGTCATGTGTGCATATCTACTGTAGATATACTCTCTATACATATGCACACATGATACAGTCTATAGATATACACTCTATACATATGCACACTTGATACACTCCATACATATAAACACACATGATACACTTTATAGATTCACACTTATGATACACTCCATACATATACACACTTGAAACATTCCATACTTATACACACACACATGATACACTCTGTACATATGCACACATGATACACTCTATAGATATACATTCTATACATATACACACTTAATACACTCCATACATATAAACACACGATACACTCCATACATATACACACACATTATACATTATATATACTCTCTATACATATGCACACATGATACACTCCATACATATAAACACACATTATACACACACACACACACGATACACTCTCTATACATATACACATACACACATGTCAGGGATAGAATCCGGGTGTCTGGCGTGAAAGGTGAGGCACCTAACTAATGAGCTACAGGGAATTCATGGTTCCATACAAACGAAAGGACATGATGCACTCCATAGATATACACATGATTCAATCCATACATATGCACACATGATACCTAGTGCCTAGTGGATCGTGCATGTGCACGTTGTTACTGCGCTTAAAATTACTTTTGGGTTCAAATACCGACATGTACAAATACTCTGAAATCATGATTTTACTTTAATCATGTCACTGTTTTATGGTGTAGTCTAGATAGGATACAGCTGCGGATACGTCATAAATTTAGCGTATTTTTTGTAACACGATGCACTCTATAGATACACACACGCACACGATGCACTCTATACATATGCACACATGATACACATGCACACACGATTCACTCTATACATATACACACGTGATACACTCTACACATATACAAACGATGCACTCTATAGATATACACTCTATATATCTGCACACGATACACTCTGTAGATATTTACTGTATACATATGCACACATGATTCACTCTATAGATATACACTCTATACATATACACACACATCAGGGTCTGGGATAGAACCTGGGTCTCTGTCATGAAAGGTCAGGCACCTAACCACTGAGCTACAAGGAATTGAGGATTAAACAAAAGGACATGATGCATACATATGCACTCTATACATATGCACACATGATACACTATAGATATACACACACAATTCACTCCATACATATGCACACATGATACACTTTATAGATATACACTCTATACATATACACACATGATACACTCCATACATATACACACACAATATGCACTCTATACATATGCACACATGATACACTATAGATATGCACTCTATACATATGCACACATGATACACTACAGATATACACTCTATAAATATGCACACATGATACACTCTATACATATGCACACATGATACACTCCATACATATGCTCACATGATACATACACACTCCATACATATGCACACATGATACACTTCATACATAGGCACTCTATACATATACACACATAATACACTGCATACATATACACACCATAGATATGCACACACGATACACTCCATATATATACACTCTATACATATGCACACATGATACACTCTATACATATGCACACATGATACACTACATACATATGCACTCTATATATATATACACACATGATACACTCCATACACAATCCAACCCACTCTTTAAGATCTCAAAACTCGGCTTCTGGTAGTACCTTGAATAGCAAAGTCGAGTAAAGGAGGTCGAGCTGTCTCTTTCCTTGGCTCTCGGCGAAGGCGGTCACACTTTTCCCCTCTCCGTCCCTTATCTCTCCTGGCTGGCTCCTCTTGTCTTGTCTTATTTTATCTCTGAGGCTCTCAGCGCCCTGCTATTCAAACGAATAAGGAATTATGGATCTGATCAGCTGGTCTCTGAACGCGATTGACACAATCTTCTTGATAAGAAGTTTGGGCTGGGGAGAGCCTACTTGTCCTGCCAGGACGTTTGCAGCTTGAAACGTGATGGACGGGTGGGAGAAGTGGCGCGTCGTGTGCCTGGCTGCTCTGTCCCTGGAGGATATTGAAGATATCTACCTATTCGGAACTTTGATAACAGGGTTTCTGCTGATAGGCTTATGCAGGGCCCTGGGGTATCGACAATTGATGAAAGTGGTCACTGCTGCTCAAAACCCCACCAAGCTGGCCGGCTTGATTGAAACTATAGTGGGCAGAATTACTAATAATCAGACTGCTGTATTAGACCGCAAATTGAAAAACATCGGGGTGAAATTAGCAGCTTTGCAACAAGATTTGGCCAGGACTAGGGACCAGTGACGGACATTAAATATCTGTGAAATTGGCAGATATTGACCTAAATTTGAAATACTTTTATTTTCTTTCGGCTTCCCTGTGTTTTCCAGCCAGATGGCCTTGGCTGGAGAAAAACAACTTCTCCCGGATAGCAAGATAAGGAGAGGCTCTGAAATTCCTGCTCCCTGTCAAGGACACCTGTTGGACTTTACAGGCTTACACACACACATATACACAGCTACAGATAGACTATCACTACCTAGCCCTTCATCCCACACCTTCGTGTGCTTTCACCCACTGGAGGGGGTAGGCGGGTCTGTGACCAGGGCTTTTCAGCTGCAGGCCGGATGGCTGCCCGCCCTTACCGGACTATATCCACATCCCCTGTTGCGATGTTATGTCTATGTTAATGTGTTTATGTGCTTGGCTGCTGGGGCTTTTTTTCTCCCTGTTCTCACACTGCTCTAACTTAAGAGCAAGGTGAGAGGGAGTTTCAGGGAGCCTCTCTCTCCTGAATGTATCTTGCTTCCTTTTTCTAAATGCTACCTCCCGTTGACCTGTCTTCCCCTGAAACGTGATGTTTGTGTGTAGGGGGTGGGGGTCCAATTTCACTATATGTCAGTGTATGTGAATACATGGAGTTATGGCCCCTACACTCTGGAATAGCCTTCCTAATAATGTCCGAGGCTCAGACACTCTCACAGTTCAAAACAAGATTAAAAACCTATCTTTTTAGCAAAGCATACACTCAGTGCATCACTTAGCGGTATGACGTATGAGTGTGCCCCACGCAGGTTTTTTGCATCTCGTTTATATACACTATGAACAGCAGCTACGAGAATTATTCTCTTTATTCTCTATTTCCACCTGGGGGTACTCATCCCGAGGCCCTCAGACTATGCAGCACCACTGATGTGATCCAAGATGGAGGAGTGGAGAGCATGAGACTGATTCATGTGACGCTCCATGGACAGATGAGTCTTCAATGAGGCCGAGCATTCTCCATCGCCTAGACTGCAGCTCTGCACAAGACGTTTGGCCATGGGAGAAATGGTCGTGCCCAACTGAGCCTAGTTTCTCTCGAGATTTTCATTCTTCACTTACGCCAATTGGTGACATTTTTTTTCTTGCCACTGTCTTGCATGGTTCGGGATCTGTAGAGCTGCGCATCGATGGAATTGCTCTTTAGTGTTTGAAATCCCAGCAGTGATTATTAAACCACACTGACCTGAGCTAAACTGAACCTAAACACTGAAAACTGAACTGATACTGTTTCAATTTACTATAATCTGCTATATGAAGCTGCTTTGACACAATCTAGATTGTAAAAGTGCTATAGAAATAAAGGTGAATTGAATACACTCAATACATATACACACACATGATACACTCCTTACATATACACACATGATGCACTCTATATATATACACACTCCATAGATATGCACACATGATACATTCTATAGATATACACTCTATACACATGCACACATGATACACTCTATACATATGCACACATGATAGACTGCATACATATACACACTCCATACATATGCACACATGATACATTCTATACAAATGCACACGATCCACTCTATACATATATACACACACATGATACACATATCAGGGTCTGGGATAGAACCCGTGAAAGGTGAGTCATCTAATCACTGAGCTACTGGGAATTGATGGTCCCATACAAACGAAAGGACATGATATACTCCATACATGATACACTATACATATGCACACGATACACTCCATACATATACACACGACACGCTCTATGCATATACACACATGATACACTATACATATACACACATGATACACTCCATACACATGTACACATTATACACTCCATACATATCAGGGTCTGTGATAGAACCCAGGTCGTTAGGAGTTAATGGACCCCTGCAAGCGAAAGGACATGATACACTCCATACAAATATAGACACATGATACATTCCATACTTGATCCACTCTATACATATACACACATAATACACTCCATACATATGCACTCTATACATATACACACTCCATACATATGCACTCTATACATACACACACATAATACACTCTACAGGGAGTGCAGAATTATTAGGCAAGTTGTATTTTTGAGGATTAATTTTATTATTAAACAACAACCATGTTCTCAATGAACCCAAAAAACTCAATATCAAAGCTAAATATTTTTGAAAGTAGTTTTTAGTTAGTTTTTAGTTTTAGCTATTTTAGGAGGATATATGTTTGTGCAGGTGACTATTACTGTGCATAATTATTAGGCAACTTAACAAAAAACAAATATATACCCATTTCAATTCTTTATTTTCACCAGTGAAACCAATATAACATCTCAACATTCACAAATACACATTTCTGACGTTCAACAACAAAACAAACAAATCAGTGACCAATATAACCACCTTTCTTTCCAAGGACACTCAAAAGCCTGTCATCCATGGATTATGTCAGTGTTTTCATCTGTTCACCATCAACAATTATTTTGGATTGACAGCATGTTGAAATAAATATAAAAACTGCACACATTCACGCCCTTTTCAGTAAAGCTTTATGCCTCTATCGCCACCCATATGCAGTCTCCAGATCAGTCTGATCAGTCTCTGATCAGTCAATTAAAGTATAACGGTGCTGACTGACGAACGTGCTCCGTAGGGATAAAGACGGCCTCTATACACAATCAATCAATCAATCAATCAAGCCTTTATTTGTCACATATACCTCCATGTATTCACATACACTGACAAATAGTGAAATTGGACCCCCCGACCATACACAAACATCACATTTCAGGGGAAGACAACGGGAGGTAGCATTTAGAAAAAGGAAGTAAGATACAATTTAGGAAAGAGAGGCGAAAAAAAACTCCCTCTCACCTTGCTCTTGAGTTAGAGCAGTGTGAGATCAGGGAGATAAAAAAGCCACAGCAGTCAAGCACATAAAACACATAGACATGACATACATCGCAACAGGGGGTGGGAAAGGGGGTGTGGATATAGTCCGGCAAGGGCGGGCAGCCGTCCGCTCCTGCAGCCATGAAGGCGCTGGTCACAGACCCGCCTACCCCCTCCAGTGGATGAAAGCACACGAAGGCGTGGGAAGAAGGGTTAGGTAGTGAAAGTCTATCTGTAGCTGTGTATATGTGTGTGTGTGTGTGTAAGACTGTAGAGTCCAACAGGTGTCCTTGACAGGGAGCAGGAATTTCAGAGAGTCTCCTTATCTTGCTATCCGGGAGAAGTTGTTTTTCTCCAGCCGAGGCCGTCTGGCTGGAAAAACACTGGGAGCCGAAAGAGAAGAAAGTATTCCAAATTTAGGTCAATATCTGCCAATTTCACAGATATTTAATGTCCGTAGCTGGTCTCCAGTCCTGGCCAAATCTTGTTGCAAAGCCGCTAATTTCACCCCGATGTTTTCCAATTTGCGGTCTAATACAGCAGTCTGATTAGCAGCATACCTGCCCATTATAGTTTCAATCAAGCCGGCCAGCTTGGTGGGGTTTTGAGCAGCACTGACCGCTTCCATCAATCGTCGATACCCCAGGGCCCCGCATAAGCCCATCAGCAGAAACCCTATTATCAAAGTTTCGAATAGGTAGATATCTTCAATATCCTCAAGGGACAGAGCAGCCAGGCACACGGTGCGCCACTTCTCCCACCCGTCCATCACGTATCCAGCTGCAAATGTGCCGGCAGGACAAGTGGGCTCTCCCGAGCCCAAACTTCTCGTCAAGAAGATGGTGTCAATCGCGTTCAGAAACCAGTTGATCAGATCCATAATTCCTTATTTGTTTGGATAGCAGGACACGGAGAGCCTCAGAGATAGAATAAGATGAGACAAGAAGAGCCAGCCAGGGAAGATAAGGGACGGAGAGGGAAAACGTGCGACCGTCTTCGTCGAGAGCCAAGGAAAAAGAGACACGCGATTTGAATGAATGAAAGCGGATACTTTGACATTCGGGTGGCTGAACAGACAAATACACTTAATAATATGTAAACATGTTATATTTTAAACACAACTAATATTATCTTAAATGAGCATAAACAAAAATAATGCTTTTTATTGCATTCCTAAGTCACACCTCTGTTATCAAACACAACAGTGGATCAAACGGAGATTCATTTGCTGCTCTACACTAAATAACTGTAGTAACTTTAATCAATATTTAAATGCAGTAAATACTAATTTTATCTTTTGAAGCTGATGGTCCATACATTTAAGACTATCAAGCATTTACCATAAAGTCAACTTTACACCAGCGTTATGGCTTTAGCCCATAGAATTATACTGTTTTTCGCATATATACAGGATGGAATGGAAGTATGCAATTTCAGATGCAGTCCTTGTGTGGCCATGCTGCCTGGACAAAACCACCTCGTCTGCATTTATGTTAAGTAAAAGCCTATGCAGTGGTGATAATGAATAATTAATGATATGGTGGCTTTTTGCTCTCAATAACAGTAGAAGTTGATTAAAAGTATGGTAATAATAGTGTGGGTTAAGCTTACCAATCTCTTATTAAGCAATTTGTCATGCTTTGTCATGGCAGTTTTTATTTTAAGGCATTTTTTTTCGTTTCCTATTTTGCTTTACACGTCTCTCCATTTTGAACATGTGACTGTAACTGAACAACGGATCAATCAAATGGTCATCGGTGGGGGAGGGGTGATATCATTTTTTATTTAATATAATACAATATTATATTCATATAGAATGCAGGATAAATATTTGTAACCAAAAATAATAATTTTTTAATTTTTATTTGAAAAGGGTGGCGCCCCTATGTACATATATGCATATACGGCATACCCCCTTTTTGCGCCACTGTATAAATATACACACACACACACATGATACACTCTTATATATATATATATATATATATATATATATATATATATATATATATATGCACTATACATATACACACTCCATACATATACACACACGATACACTCTATAGATATACACTCCACACATATACACACATAATACACTCCATACATATGCACACACAATACACTCTATAAACACTATAGATATGCACTCCATACATATGCACACGATACACTCCATACATTTAGTTTGTATGGAACCATCAATTCCCTGTTGCTCAGTGGTTAGATGCCTCAACTTTCATGCCAGAGACCCAGGTTTTATCCCAGACCCTGACGTGTGTGTGTGTGTGTATATATAATTATAGCGTGTATATGTATGGAGTGTATCATGTGTGCATATGTATAGAGTGTATCATGTGTGTATACGTATAGAGTGTATCATGTGTGTATAGGTATAGAGTGTAATGTGTGTATATGTTTATAGTGTATCATGTGTGCATGTGTTTGGAGTCATCAGGTCCTTTCATTTGTATGGGACCATCAATTCCCTGTAGCTCAGTGGTTAGGTAACTCACCTTTCACGCCAGAGACCCGGGATCTATCCCAGACCCTGACATGTGTGCAGATGCAGAGTTTGTCATGTTTATGTATATGTATAGAGTGTATCATGTGTGTATATGTATGGAGTGTATTGTGTGTGTGTGCATATGTATGGAGTGTATTGTGTGTGTGTGTGCATATGTATAGAGTGTCATGTTTGCATATCTATATAGTGTGTATCATGTTTTATAATGTGTGTGAATACTGTATGTATGGAGTGTATCATGTGTGTATATGTATAGTGTATATCTATACTTTGAAAAAAAAATACTAATAAAACTAGTGAAAATGAATGGACTTTAATATACTTGTTCAAGTTCACAGAAGCAGTACTAAAATTTATATCTAAGGGTATTTTAATGTATAACTTCTACAAACTTATAATGCAATTTGCATATAACACCTCTCCAATCCAGTTCTATGAATCTGAGTCCTCCATAATACACACACTTATTAATGATTCCTACTTGTCTTCCTCGTGATGAAGAGTAGGCAAAATCTGATATGTTGTTGGGGGAAAAAAATAAAAATGCCACATTTGAACTAGTTTCATGATTGATCGCATTAAATCATGATGCCATGGGCTTTACAAGCTACGCCACTCTCACTGCTATGTGTTGCTCTCTTTAGTTATGTTGTCTATAACTCTCTTTAGTTATGGTGTCTGTATACACACGATACACTCTATACATATACACACATGATACACTCCATACATATGCACTCTATACATATACACACTTCATACATATACACACACATGATACACTCTGTACATATACACTCCATACATATACACACATGGTACACTCCATACATAAGCACACACATATTACACTATACACACTATAGATATGCACTTCATACATATACACTCCATACATATACACAAGATACACTCCATACATATGCACACATAATACGCTCCATACATTTCGTTTGTATGGAACCATCAATTCCCTGTAGCTCAGTGGTTAGATCCCTCACATTTCATGCCAGAGACCTGGGTTTTATCCCAGACCCTGACGTGTGTGTGTATATTTATAGCGTGTATATTGTATGGAGTGTATCATGTGTGTATATGTATAGAGTTTATATCTATACTTTGAAAAAAAATACTAATAAAACTAGTGAAAATGAATGGACTTTAATATACTTGTTCAAGTTCACAGAAGGAGTACTAAAATTTATATTTAAGGGTATTTTTATTGTATAACTTCTACAAACTTATAATGCATTTGATTTGCATTTAACACCTCTCCAATCCTGTTGCTCTCTTTAGTTATGTTGTCTCTGTCAATCAAACGGTGATGTGCGGGAATCACTCAACTAGCTTCTTCCAACGAGGTGTGCTATTTTCATTTAGACTAAATAGGGGTGCGTTTCTCGTCACAACACCTGCACGCCTATTTTTTTCGGCATGCATGTTCATAACCGGGATTCATACCGGGAGCAGCAACGCGAGCAGCGCATCAGCGTCAAACAGGGCCGGTGCGAGAGGCCGGCAAACCCTTAAAAACTCTGCCCTCTTTCAAACGTGTCTTTAGATGAGAAAGCAAAGTAGACAGAGGCTCACAATGCACAGTGCAACATTCAACGTGACAGTTCAAATCAGTACTTTGTTTATTGGTCAGCTTTGCACGTAATCAGGTCTGGTTAACGCGTGTGAGCGCTCTTAACAACAGAAATATACACGTTCCTTTTTCTAAACCCAGCTCTCGTTGTGCGATTATCCTAAACGATTGTAGTTTGTCCACACGAACATGATTTCCAGGTGACACTGTAAAATCTCAGTTATCATAACTTTGGAGTGAACGGCAATCAAAACGCACCAAATATGAACAAGCATGAAAACTCACCCAGAGTTTGACATCCACCCATGACACATCCAGGAATCCACATTCTAAAATGATACCTCACGAAAAAAACTATGTTCTTTAGTGGTAATTTTGCTCACACTGCACCTCTATAATAAAACCTGAAAGAAACACCAGACCGGGCCACTAGATCCAGGCCGTAGCGAATTATGTTATGGGTTAATGTCAGATCCGGCGAAAACCAAATGCCGCTCTCCGGCGGTCCTGTGAATGCACGGCGTCGTTGGCAGGGCGCGTGAGTGAATTTTGACGCACGGTTAAGCTTTTTCCCGCCGACAGAAATGCATGTCAAATATGTTTATATATATATATATATATATATATATATATATATATATATATATATATATATATATATAAAGGGGGCATTGCCCCCTCAAAAAGAATTTGTGCACCCCCAGTTTTCATAAAGGATTGTTCACTTATAACTGAAAATTCTTTCTGTCATTAATTACTAACATTCCCGTCATTCCTACCTTCAGAACACACAATATTATAGTATAACTCTGTTTTTTATTGAAATATATTAATCCACATTATTATATTATTATATTAAGCCACAGCATCAGATACATAGAATCATTGGACATCAACTGCTACCATGTAGCGGCAAACACAATTTGCTCACATTTTCTTTCTCTTTGAATAAAGTAATATAATTACATATTGTAGCAATTGCAGTTTGTGGGCAACTGGAGCTAATATAACCTAGCTAAACTGTTGAATTAATTTAAACGGCTAGCAGGGTGCTAGCATCTACGGCGCATAACCTTGTTTCAATACGTGTTAACGAGAATAACACTCATTTCCCATACACCGCACGACTCTGAGTGTCTTGGTTAGCAGCAATCTGTCAGAATAAGCAGGTAGTAGGCAGCACTGTCAATTCTCCTTTTATTCTGCCCCAAAACATGAACAAACCACTGGGGTGCTTTTTTTACCTACTATTCTTGTTGATGGTGATTGCCAATATTTTTATAAACCAAGGAAATATTGGGCTTAAAACACAGAAGCCAACTTAACCACAAACATAGATAAAGTTTATAACAAAACAACCCATGCATCTTCCATGATGCACCTGGCTATAGTGCTGTGGGCCAGGCCATTACAATATTCTTGCCGTAAGGGAAAAAAAACACAAAAAACAAATAAAATAAATAAATAAATAAATAAAATACACTCTCCATTCATAACTAAGCCAGGGGCGGGGAGAATAGGTCAGCTATGTACTTGCATACATAAACACACACACACACACATATTAATTATTATTTTTATTTTTAAAGTGTAAGAGGAAGGGTTGCTAAATAGTGTCAAATGTTTCAGTATTACCGCAAACTGAATATCTAATCTTTTCTATTTGCATAGACTGCATCAGATCATGCATCCAATGTACGTAACTGGGTGGGGAAGGATTTTTCCAGTTCAGTGTTATAAGCCTTTTAGCTATTGTTAAACAAAAGGCGAGTGCATTTGATTGTGTAGATGATAAGGAAACATTTGTAGGGTTATGTCCAAATAATGCTACTAGGTGACAAGGCACAGTATCTAAAAGAAAGCAATCAGAAATTGATAAAAAAATTGATCCCAAAAAGTGTTTAGCACTGGACAAAGCCAGAAAGTATGAAAAAGAGTGGCTGGAGCTTGTTAACACTGATCATAAATTGTATCAAAACCGGGGTTAATTTTAGATATTTTTGTCTTAGTCCAATATACGCTATGCAATAACTTGAATTGTATAAGGGAATGTCGAGCACAAATAGAAGAGGTTTGTACACGAGACAGAGCCTTGGACCATTCCTCGTCTGTAAAAAACATAATTCTTTATTTTAAAAAAAGGATGAGGAACCTAACTGCCTAATAAATGAAAAAACAGCTTTATAAATTTTAAAGACTGCACTTTTACAAAGTTTTCTATCTAAACCCTGATTGAGTTCTTGTTTGGGAGGTGCATGGGGAAAATATATTTCTTAAAAAATTCACGTGTCTGAAGATATAGAAAAAAATTTGTTTTGGGAAGTTAAAATTTTTCTGATAAATAAGAAAATGTAACAAATCTATTATCACAAAAAAGAACATTAATGCTTACAATGCCACTTCTAAGTGGAGTTTAATATTAAACAAATTTCGAGAGAAGCGCGCGCTCATGATTGACTCAGCTGGCCCACATTAGCTAACCATGAACCTCCAATCAAAAGATCCCAAAGTTTCTATATATTCAGACTCATCTCATCCTTACAACTATCTTCGTTTGGAAGACCGCTTGTAATCCAAAAAGCTAAACTTTGAAAGAAAAGAGAAAGAGGCCGTCGCATTACTCATTCCTACACCAGCAGACTCTCATGCCACAGATCACCTTCTCCTTCGACCTCAAGAAACAATAATAATTCACCTACCTCTTCTTACGCCTCTGCCATATCCTCCATTCATCCGCCGAGAAGATGTTTAGTTATTGAACTCAGAAAACTCCTCTCCGACGACGTTCCCAAATCCTTAAACCGGAACTCATTAAGCTGTACTGCAAAGCAACATTGGACTCTCACCATTCCACGAGCCCCCCAACCAGACCAGACACGCAAAAAGAACAGCTCCTGTTTTACACCTTACCCTCAACCGCTACTAGGAAAAAGAAAATCAAAACAGAAGCACACTTCACGCCACGCCCCCTCAAGATCACACCCCCTGGAAGCACAACTGCAAACAAGATTCCACCCAGGACAATCCTCCTACTAACCCATTCGTTGTACCTCTCTCTACCCCCTTTTCCTGGCCTCCCGCCCCCCCTAGCTCTACTAACAGCCCTCACTTCCCTTTTACTTCTAATGCTCTAGCTCCACCTTTAACTTTCGCTCCTCCAAACGTCCAAAACTTTCCTTTCTCTTTTCAAAACCCATCCCTAGGCCCTATGCATTCTAACCTGCATTTTCCTCCCCAAATTCCTCTTAATAACCACCCTTTTTTTCCCCCACAGGTCACTCCAGCAACAACCCAGCTCAGCATACTGCACTCCCTCAGGTAACATTCAGTCTCGTATTTTAACCCTTTCTGAATTTTTATTGCTTTTTCCCAGTATATTAATGTAATCTGTTCTGTTTTCCCCCATAGGAGACGCGAGTTAAATGATTACATGGCCATCATCACCAAACTCGCGCTTTCCTATGGGGGCACTCATTTTTTCACTTACCACAAGTTTTTTTCAGCTAAATGTGCCATAAGAGTGACCCAATGGAACTATCTATCTACTGGGGAGCCCTGGACTCTGAGCTCCATAACCGTGTTTTCTTAGGATGCCGCAATTTGACCTGTGCCGTCTGCCGCTCTTGTTTGCACCCCACCACCTTCTGTCCTCTGATCACACCCCCTCTTGCCTCTACCCCACTTCCCACTAAATCTACCAGCTACGTTTCCTGCCCCCCCAGCCATAACATCCCTTCTCTCCTTTCCTCTTCTCTAAAACCTTCTTCCCCAAATCAGGATGTCTGCCTAAACTTTAACGTTTCCAGATGTCACAGGAAACCCTGCAGATATCTCCACCTCTGCTCTTACTGTGGCGGAGCCTATGCTAGGGTAATCTTCCCAGTCCTAAGAGCTAATAAAAATTCAAAAAACTACCTATCGACTCCTGTAAATATTTTTCACCTCGATAGAGAACTGCGTTCTCATTTCGGGTCTAACTCACGGATCCCATCCGGGCATCGCAGCGCTCCCTTCCTTTAATCTTTTTTTTGTCCTAATCTTCAATCAACCACAGCAGAACCCGAAATCGTCGATCATCTTTTTAAAAAAAGAGATTGACAACCACTTTATGATTGGACCATTCTCTGCCCCACCCTTCAACATTTCATGCATTAGTCCACTAGGCATCTCAACTCAATCAATTCTCAGATAAAAAAAACGCCTAATTATTGATCTTTCAGCCCCTCACGATTCTTGTTTCTCTAGCATAAACAGCACCATTCCTTTAGAGGAATATTCACTCAACTACCACGACATAGACCAAGCTATCTCGCTTATAAAAAAAACAGGTTGCAATTTCTGGCTTGCCAAAATTGATATCTCCTCCGCCTTCAAAATCATGCCGATCCACCCAGACTTTTGGCACCTTTTCGGCATTTATTGGCGTTCACAATTCTACTTCACAGTCCTACTAACTTTCGGTTGCAAAAGTAGTCCAAAAATTTTCGACATGATGTCAGAAGCCTTATGCTGGATACTATCTAATAATTATGGTATTCCCCCATCTCATCCACCTTCTAGATGATTTTTAATCATCTCCCCCTCATCTCCTCCAGCTAAACACCTAGAGATCACCCAAAAGGTTTTCACTGATCTAGGTATTCCTCTCGCAGAGGAAAAAACAGCTGGACCCAGTACATCCATCGAATTCCTAGGCATCAATTTAGATTCACACAAATTCCAAGCATCCCTTCCCAAAGAGAAAATCTATCAAATCATTTCTCTTTCCCTCCTATTCCTAGAAAAACCAAACATGCACAAAACGTGAATTGTTATCCATCCTCGGCCACCTTAATTTCACTATGCAAATTATTCCACAAGGTCGCCCATTCATAGCTCACCTCCCCCAACTGTCTACGACTGTCAACGGTTTAAAAGACTATTATTCTCTCTAAACCCAGCCGCAATGAACTCTGTTTATGGATCGCTTTCCTTAAGCAATGGAACGGCTGTTCCTTCTACAGTGACCTATTAGCATCCCCACTAGATATTAGCCTTTATACTGATGCTGCCCCATCAGTTGGTTTTGGGGTTATTACAAAGGCCACTGGTTTGTTGCCACTTGCCCCCCCCCCCCCCCCCCCCCCCAAATTAATGTCCACCTCAGAAAATCATTGTTCATCAGCTCTTTTTGAACTCTGGGGAGATGAATGGTCCATCTCTAGCATTTTCGTTCACTGTGATAATGAAGCCACTGTTCAATGCATAAATAAAAGGCGTTCTCATTCGCCACCTATAATGCAGCTTCTAAGACGCCCCATTTGGACATCAGCCAAAAAACAATTCATCATGTCTGCTAAACTGTGCCTGGTTGCAAAAACCAAATTGCTGACTCTTGTCTTGTTTCTCTTTCCGGAAATTCTGGTCATTGGCTCCAGAAGTGGACCCCAACCCACTGCCTGCCCCTCCCTTTTCAGAGGTGATATTGCCTTAAGCCACCCCCTCTATAGTCTCTGCCAAACCTCCCTAACCCTCATCCTTACGCCACCCCACCATTGCAGATCTAACTTTGCAGGATGAGGAAACACTTTCTTTTCTCATCAAACAAAGTAAGACTGATCAATTCCACAAGGGACATTTTATTTACATTTTCAATATCCCATCCATCACCCACCCCTTCCAACCCTTCTAGCATACCTTAACATAAGGAGACTTCAAGAAACAAACCTGCTAGCTCCCCTTTTTACTGATGACGCTAATCGTCCAGTATTGCATTTCTGGTTGTAGAAACACGTTAAAGAAGTCCTCCGCCTCTCAGGATTTCCTCCTGAACCTTACTCCAGCCATTCATTCAGAATTGGCTCTGCCACCATAACAGCTACCAACGGGCTTTCCCAGCATCAGATACAGACCCTCGGTCATTGGTCTTCTGAAGCTTTTAAATCCTACATTCGCCTCAGTCATTTTCACCTCAAAGAAGCCCAGTCGGTTTTATCAAAATGCCCATTCCAACATTAATCACTCCTTTGTCACTCTTCTAGGATAAGACATCCATTCGTTTAATCCTTGCAGATCCCCCAGATGGATCTGACTCCTGCAGGAGTCAATCTGAGCTTCGGCTCTCGCAAGAGCCTCACGCTCTATCCTCACCTTCCCGTTTCTCCTACCAGCGTTGAGTGCTTCCGCTGCATCAGTTTATTTTTCTGCCATAAATGTCGTTGTTGTTGTTGTCGCTGCTGTTATGCATAGTTCATTTAATGTTTACCATATTCTGTATTGGGCATTTCTCTTGCCAGCGTTGCTTGCTTCTACTGCTGTACAATCTTTTTCACTGCAATGTTTACATATTGTGTATAGTAATCGTATCACATATTCGTTTTACTGCTGCTTCCCAGTTCAACTATTCTCAATAGTAGTTCACGTAGTATTCTATGACTTTGTAAATTTGTATAGTATCAGCGTAACTGTGGTCCAGCTGCTTCTCTTCCTTTTTCCTCATCAGTGCTGTGTGATTCTGCTGCATCGGTTTATTTTCCATTCAGTTATTCACCAAAGGTCTACATTTCATGTTATTCTATATAGTAGTTAAGTATCTCATGTTATCACTTGTGTATTTCAGCATAACCACGCTATTTTCCCCTTTTCTTGCATCCGGCCAGAGTGAGGGCTCTCAGCCCTCCTCCCCATGGCATGACTCTCATCTAAACTTCTTCCTCTATTCTAACACCACCTTAAGCTCCGACTCCTGCAGGAGTCAACACAAGCTTCAGCTCTCGCAAGAGCCCACCTATCACCTTCATCTTTCCATAGCAGCACCAAGTGCTCCCGCTACATCAGTTATTTATTCTGTATAGTTTTGCTCCAGTATCTACTTGCTACTTTCTTGCGTATAACATAATTTATCCAGCAGCCGGATATAGCATTTTCTTGGCTCTTTAGGGGTTTTTTCGTGTAAATACGTGCCTGCTGTCCCATGTGTTATCATTTGCTCTTTGAGGAGTTCTGAGATCGTCCTGAACTCAATGTCCCCTTGCCCCGCAAAGAGAGGGAGCCCTGGACTTGAGGATCCATTGAGCTCAGGGCTATCTCTCCCGGGACAGCACGCCCAACAAGCTTCTTAAATTATGAGCTAAGCGTGAACTCTTAAAACCATAATACAAAAAATTGGTCTGAGATAGTGGGCGGGAAAGAAGGGTTTTTGTATATAGGACACAGACTAGACATTGTTTAAAAGCCAAAATGTTTTCTGAATTGTAACTACATTCTAAGACTATTGAGTACAATAGGGTTAGAGGAGTAGTTTGATGTCTTTAATGGTAATGAAGAGCATAGTGACGCGTGCAAAGATACTTGGGTGCAAGAATCGCATTCCATTTCAACCCATGCTGGAACCCAGTGGCAGAGGCCGTAGTGTGACTGGCTCCAATATAAAATACTGTGAAAGTTAGTCGCCCAATAGTAGACTAAGAAATAAGGAAGTGCAAAATCATCTAAACTTTTGGGTTGTTGAAGAAATTATTTCTGTATTCTTATTGGGCCACCGTTCCAAATAAAATCAGAAATTACTTGATCTAACGACTTAAAAAATAACTTTCGTAGAAAAATTGGAATACTTTGAAAATGAAATTTAGGAAGAATATTCATTTTTATTGTATTTATTCTGCCTACAAGAGAAAGTGGGTGAGTTTTCCATTTTGCAAGATCTTGTTTTGTTTTCTATAATATTACAACAAAGTTGTGTTTAAAAAGATCAGTATATTTTCATGCTTTTGTTACTCCCAAATATCGAAAATTGTCTGAAGCTAATTTAAATGGCAATATTGACGATGGAAAGGATCTTGCAGCAGGATTGATAAGAAAAAAATCACTCTAATGCAGATTTAATTTATAACCAGAGACATCGCTGAACTGTCTCAAAAGTTCCAAAACATATGGGAGACGGGTTTCTGGGTCTGAAATATACAATACCACATCATCAGCATAAAGAGAAATTTTCTGTTCTTTTCCAGCTCTGAAAAAAAACAGCAATCTCAGGATTATTGTGAAGGCAGATTGCAAGTGGCTCTATAGTTAAAGCAAATAAGATAGGGGAAAGTGGGCAACCCTGTCTGGTGCCACAGTAAAGAGGATAATAATCATAACAATTGTTGTTTGTTTTCACAGACACCAAGGGAGAAGAGTATAACCAAGAAACAAATTTGTCGCCAAACCCAATTTTTTTTAATGTGTAGAATAGATAGTCCCACTCAACGTGTTCGAAAGCTTTCTCCACGTCGAGTGAGACTAAGGCCTCAGGCACAGAGGAATCAAATGAGGTGTACATTGTTCATCAACCTCTTCAGGTTAAAAAGGCCTGCCTGTTCTTAATAATGCCGGTTTGGTCAGGATGTATGATGTCTTGGATTACAGTTTTTAAACTAAGAGTTAGAATCTTAGCCAAGATTTTTTACATCTACAACACGCAATATTTTATAATATGAAATGGCAATTAAATTATGAAAATTGTGAAATTAAAGGTAGGCCTATAGTCCATACATCTGGTTCCCGCGTCATGTCAGGGTGAGCCAGTATAGCCTTTAAAACGCGCATGCGGCGGCGGAGGCCAGCAGCATAAAGCCGAAGTCACACTCTAGAGTATGAGCTTGCGAAATTCTGTCGTATGGCGCTGAGAAAAGGGTCGGGATTAAACAAAATGATTAGACATTAAAAAAGTGAGCGATTGCTCCATGTTTTAAATTTCTGTTCAGAGAGGTCATGTTTTGATCCTGGATTGGTCTCACGCAGTCAAGTGATGCGATTTCGCAGGTCAGAGTTCACCAAGCTTGAACTTTGCACCACAGCAACCTGCAAAACTTCGACGCATGACCCTGACGCATTCGCTTGCGTATGAATGGAAGTCTATGGGGTGAAAAGCCCAGTGTGACCGCGGCTTAATTTATTTCATGTTTTGGTTAGCTAACTGCCTTTTATTTTCACATTACTTTTTCAGTTAGGGGATATGTAGCCTAATAAAAGGTTTAGTTCACTACACATTCCCACAGTAGTCTACACTATTATTAATATTTTTATTTATTATATTCATTATTAATAATATTATTAAAATTAAGCTAAAATAAACGCAGAACCCTTTTAAATGTTTGCTTTCATTTTCAAATTGCTAAAGCTCACTTTAACAGTTGTGAAGAGAAACGTCCCATTATGCGGCAGCAAAGTTTGGACACTTAAAAAATGCCTTTTGTGTTTAGATGATCAGCCTGCGAAGTTTACAGTGTTATAAATAAAATAGGTAGCCTATATAGTGCGTGAGTAAGTGGATTTGCCACGGATCAACCTCTCACATGTGCTGCATGTAAACTGAATGATAATATTTAAAAAATATGTAAGTTAGCCTATACTGCTATTTGCTCATGCAAAATTAAACACCAGAAAATATACTGTAGGCCTATTTTAACAGCTAAAATACAGTTAGCATATCGATTTTGTTTTGACTTGTAGCTCATGACCTTAATGAAAATGTAACCTGAAAACAAGTTATTAAAATAGGCTAAATAAATAAATAAAATGACGAGTAGGCCTAATAATAGCCTAATGGTTTATGATGGCGTTTTTACAAATGCCAACTGGACAATATTACAACTTTTGATAGCCTAACATAAATCTTTATTTTTACCTTTAAAATTCTGAAAAAAAAAGGTTATATAGCCTATTGAGTTGCATGTCATACATGCAGAAATTTTTACCAATGTTCACGGTAATAACTGGGAATTTAGGTATCTTTTTTATATTTAGGTATTTTTCTGGCTACACTAATGTAACACTAAATAACACATTTAGCTACTATTTTTTTAAATGACATTAGATTGTAGCATTTAACTTTTCCCTAACACTGATATTTGTTGGGTAATAGGCTACGTGATGACTCGGTTATGCTGATTTCACTAAATTTATTTACCGGTTTTAGTCTAACCATGGGTTAGCTTGCATGTGTGGGCATAGTTTGATGTCTTTACCTAAAACTTTAAACATTTATATTATTTAAAATAAAATGGAAAGAAATTAGGAGAACAAAATAGATTTAAAACACTCGTTTGGCACTGAAGCCATGATCCGTCTTCATTTATGTAAACGGTATCTTTGCATAACCTTTATTGAAAAAAACAGTAATAGTAAAACTGTGCATATTATTATTACTATAAAAGGTAAATTATTGCCTTAAGTCTGTAACCTAGGCAGTAATGCAAAGTAAAACTAAGTGAATAAATAGCCTAAATGAAAGAAACAAGAGGGACCAAAATCTAGTGTCTAGTGCCCCCCTATGGGATTAAAATGCCCCCTCAGTTATGACATCCTGGCGCCAGGCCTGCAATAACGCCATGGGGAATCGTCTTGAATTGTCATGTAATGAACATCAGTTTCCTCTACTATCCAAGCAAGCGAAATCCTTTCTTGCTGTCGCTGCCGTTAGCGCACGAAGTGAAATATTTTTTTCTTTGGCTGGCAACACCGTAACAAGGCAAAGAGCAAGCCTGCATCCCTCTCACGTAGATGCGCTTACACAAGCTCGACCAAGACGGTCTGTGGCTAGAGGATGATAACGGGGATGACTTACTTGCGTTCTTTATAAAGTCAGATGAAGTAAGATTCTATTCCTTATTTCTGTCGAAAACAGGGTAAATGATTACACAGCAAGACGCACATTTTATTCATACTTGCGTTGTGTTTTTTTTCTACAATATTCTCTGCATAATGTCTGCATGTTAATATGTCAAATAATTTATTCATAAAGTTTATTTATTATTTATTTTCACTTTGGCTGTACATTGTCACTTGTTGAACTATTTCTTTTCCGAAGCAAAATAATTTTCATTCTTTTTACAGCTTGAAACCTAAATGTTAAAGTTATTTTTTTATTAGGCTACTTGTATAACAGGTTATTATTTGCATGCACACGGTTGTTTGCATAATCTTCAGGCCGGTTGAACACTAATATATTCGTTCATTTTGTTATTTTATTAACTGTAAAAATAACAAAATAATAATTTAATGAGATTTATCCTACTTCAGAATAATTTTATTCATGTTTTAATTACTTTTATGCATACTGCGATATGAATATGAGTTTTCAAGACGCATTAGGTTTCGGGTGTAGCTGGCTACTTTTTCGTTCTATAGCCTGCAATAAATGTAGAATTAAAATGTAAAAATTAGCCTAAAGTTTTTTTCTTTAGTATTATTATTATTTATTATTATTATTTATGAATTATTTATTTATTAAGGCTATTTATTTTTTGCGGGCGAGCTGTATTGTTGACGAGAACTATTCTTCTTTCTGAACTGGTTTAAGTAAGTTTCACTTATTAGTTCTTATTATTGCTGAAAACTTGTTAAATAATAAAGTTACTTTAATAATTTATTAAAGTATTACAGGATGAACACGACTTAGCTTCGCATATACAGGAAGCCTATGACGCAGATGTTAAGATTACAATGTTGTGTGCAGCTTTTTATTTTTATATTACTCTGTAACTTTATAAAAAATATGTAATATCAAAGTTTTGACATTTTATGTAAGACCTATTAAATTGTTGCATTCGGCTATGAATTGCGTGTATTGAGAAGTAATTCTTTGTGTCTTTTTAATTGGTAGCTCAAAACATAATGCCTCAGAAGATTTGAAATTTACAGCAGTATCCTGTATCCTTCGGTTAAACTGTCACATGACCGCAAAAATCACAAATTTTACAGAAAATTGCTGTATTGTCAGCTGCTGTAAAAAAATGCTGTATTGTTTACAGCCATTTTACAGTGTATATAACTGTATGTGAGCATTATATTTAAAAGGTCTCAAACACAGTTTTCAATTTACAACTACCAATGTAGCAAAAATCACATTTTAAACTAAAATTTGCCACTAGATGGCAACACAAGACCACTTATTGTGAATTGCTGCACTTGTAGGCTTGTTTTTCATTCTTAGTTTAAAGTCACTGAAATTGCAGTGAAGATCTTTCTGAATTGCATCTTGATATGGTACAATGTCATTACATTTAAAATCAAATTTAGTCCAAGTTTACAACTTAATTAATTTACAATATTTTTCCAATTATTACATTCCAGCATAGTTGTTTTAGTGTCATCCTAAATGATGAGACTTAAATAACATAAGTGTCATAAAGACTCTTAAATGTTTAAACCCTGCCAATCAGCTTGTGTTTGTAATTATTGAAATATATATGTGTGTATGTGTATATACAAACATTTCATTTATATTTACAAAATATGTATACATGCATCTGTAATGGATGTCCTTCTGCGTTGTGTTGGTTGGTGTTAATAAAAGG
>CAIGQZ010032915.1:282876-299764 GCA_903798205.1 Danio tinwini | reverse complement strand
TATGTTTTGTGGTGTTTTGTAGGTTGTTTTCTGTTTTGCGTTCTCTTCTCTTCCGTGTCTGCAATGACGCAATCAACGCACTAATCGGGAGCTGGTCAGACGGGTATAAAAGCTGTGCGCTTGCGCTGTTCTTCAGGAGCGCTTGGCTCACAACCAAACTCCTGTTCACTTGTGTTTAGTTAAATTGTTGTTGTCGTCGTCGTTGCTGCTGTGTTTATTTCTCTCGAGTAATCGAGTTATTAGTTAAGCTTGTACAGCTTAGTTGAATATCTATTGAGAAGAAGAACTGTCTTAATGAGAATTGGATTATATCAGATCTTGTGTTGCTAACGGCTAACCGTGTGTACTTTATGAGATTCAGTAATCTTGAGCAGCTAGTTTTTTTCTGTTAGTTAGGTTGGAGTTGTTGCCACATGTGTAATTATGTTTTTCTGCAGTTTTGTTTTTGCATTTTTGTTTGTTCAGTTAGTCTAGTGGGTTGGGGTTTAGTTAGATCGTTTTGTTCTAAGTATTTCTTTGTTTTGGCAATACTCCTGTTTTGTTTAATTCAGTTATTTAAAAGTACATTTACATCTAATTTCCTATATTCATTGTTTAACATTCTGTTTATTAAATACTTACTTTTTTGTTCAGTTACCAAGCAGCTGTTGTCTTCTTATTCTTTATCCAGCCACACTAGACTCACTGATTGTTACGTTTCATCCATTTAATACCTTAATAACTTAAACACGTAACACAGTGTAATGATACCCTGAAGTCACAGTTTGGTATGCACCTTGGATTTGGGGTCACAGTTCAGTATGGGTACAGTATAGCAGTAATAATAATAAGTTCCCAATGCTTGCTTTTTCTGTTATACTTTAAGTAAAGAACCTTGTAGTAAAGTTCGTTTGTATGAGGGAAGAAGAAGACAGGGTCGGCGATATCAGGTAAATACAATTGTTTATTTTTGAATAATCACACCCCACGTGTAGCTGTGCGGGTGTGTGTGTATGTGTGTATTCTCTCCTCCCCCTCTCCCGGCTGCTCCTTCTCCTTAAGAAGGGTGTCTCTCCGGCCCAATCACTAGAATAAACAGGTGTTATTTATTATTTCTGATTGGCCTGCTGATTAGCTGCCGGGCTCCGAGCATGCTCTCCCCCCTCATTGGGTGTTCGATCATGCTTACCTCTCCACATACCCCCACAGCCCGCCTCAGGCCCGGGAGCCGCATCCGTCTGTAACAGAAAGGGGAGAGCAAAATCAGGAGCGTGCAATAGCGCCCCCCCGCAAAGTATAAATTTTACCTTTGAGAAGGCCTGTTGGCACTGCTCCGACCATTGGACGGTATCTGGTCCCTCCTTTTTAGTGAGATCAGTCAATGAGCTGACGAGGGCCGAATAATTAGGAACAAAACGCGTATAATATCCTGCCAGTCCCAAAAACTGTCTCACCTCCTTTTTGGTCTTAGGTCTTGGACAGGTTGCAATAGCTGCAGTCTTATCAATTTGGGGCTGCACCTGCCCCTGCCCGTAAGTGGAAGCCCAAAAACCTTACCTGCACTCGCCCAACTGCGCACTTCTTTGGGTTGGCCGTAAGCCCAGCCCGTCTCAGCGCTGATAATACCGCCCTCAGATGTTGCATATGCCGCTGCCAATCATTACTGAAAATGATGATGTCATCTAAATAAGCAGCGGCATATGCGGAGTGAAGGCCAAGTATTTTGTCCATCAGACGCTGAAACGTAGCCGGTGCCCCGAACAGCCCGAACGGAAGTGTCACAAATTGGTGTAATCCAAACGGCGTTGTAAAGGCTGTTTTTTCGCAGGATATTTAACCCTTTGTCAAATCCAACGTCGAGTAATATCGAGCAGCACCTAACCGGTCGAGCAACTTGTCAATATGCGGCATTGGATATGCGTCGAATTTCGACACAGCATTTACTTTGCGATAGTCTACACAGAACCGGACCGATCCGTCTGACTTCGGAACCAAGACTATCGGGCTGGCCCAGTCACTGTTCAGGTAGGCGATACGGCCGGGTCCTAACGACCACGCCCGGTTCAGTCTCAATATGGTGCTGAATTAAGTTAGTACGACCGGGCAGGGGTGAAAACACGTCAGAAAATTCACGTTGAAGGTGCCAGACATCGATGAGCTGGCTCGCTGAGAGATGGTCACCCCCGGTGACCAGAGTGCCCGGCCGTTGTCGGCCAGTGCTCTCTGGCCCCAGGTCATCCTCGTTGGTAACGAGCGTAGCCAGCATCACCTCCTCCGGCTCCCTCCACTGCTTCAGCAGATTAATGTGGTAAATCTGGCGTGAATCAGCCCTGTCCGAACATACCACCTCATAATCGAGATCGCTAACTCGTCGTGTGACCACAAACGGTCCTTGCCACTTGGCGAGTAATTTAGAGCTGGAAGTGGGTAGCAGTACAAGGACTTTATCTCCCCGTGAAAATTTGCGTAGTTTAGTACCCTTGTCATAACGCCGGCGTTGGTCATCCTGGGCCTTAAGCAAATGCTCTGTAGAGAGCCGCCCCAGTGTGTGGAGTTTTGCTCTAAGGTCCAGAATATACTGAATTTCATTTTTACTGTTTGAAAGCTCGTCCTCCTAAGCCTCTCTAACGACATCCAAAACCCCACGGGGCTGTCTGCCATAGAGAAGCTCAAAGGGGGAAAACCCTGTGGAGGCTTGGGGAACCTCCCGCACAGCGAATAACAAGGGCTCCAACCTTTTATCCCAATTTTTCGCGTCCACGTGAACGAATTTACAGATTATGGATTTAAGCGTGCGATTAAACCTTTCCACCAGTCCGTCCGTTTGTGGGTGATAGACGCTGGTGCGAATTGATTTAACGCCCAATAATCCGTAAAGCTCGCGCATGGTGCATGACATGAACGCGGTGCCTTGATCAGTGAAAATCTCCTTGGGGATTCCCACTCGGGAGATTATGCGAAACAGAGCCTCCGCAACGCTTTTTGCTGAGATGTTACGGAGCGCTACTGCTTCCGGGTACCGGGTTGCATAATCTACTAGAACTAATGCAAACCAGTGCCCGCATGCAGATCGCTCTAATGGCCCGATGAGATCCATCCCAATTCTCTCGAAGGAGATCTCCATAACTGGCAATGGGCACAATGGCGCTTTTGGGGTGGCCGGTGGATTTACCAGCTGACATTCCCGACACGCAGCGCACCATCTACTGACGTCACCGTGAATGCCCGGCCAAAAGAATCGGGCCATGAGGTGATTTAGTGTGGCCGCCTGACCTAAATGTCCGGCTATAGGATTAGAATGAGCCGCCTGGAAAAGCATTTCCCGACAGCTCTTTGGTACTAATAATTGTGTTGTATCTTCCTTTGTCAGAGCGTCTTGGGTCACTCAATACACCCTATCATTAATAATCGCAAAATACGGATAGGAGAGGGGCCGATCAGGCTGGAGGATTTTCCCATCAATGACCTGCACCCTTTCTAGGGCATGTCTGAGTGTGTCATCACGAGACTGCTCCAGGGGAAAGTCTTTACACCGGGAAATTCCCGGCCCTTCCCCTGAGTCAGTGCGTGACGTCACTGCCTGGGATTCCCCCAGCTGAGCAACCCGCCCCCTCTCTGGCGATTTCTTTTTCCAAGAAACACCCGCACATAAGATCCTTAATAATCTATTAAATCCAGGCCAATTGGTTGCCAGAATTAGCGGGTGTTTGAGATGCGGGTTAACCGCTACCTCTACGTTATGCTTTTTACCCCTGAATTGAATATCTATAGCCGTTAGCGGGTAGTGAATTACATCCCCGTGCACACACCTTACCCTTACCGTGCGGCTCATATCCAATACCGGGTCTTGAAGCAGGCTTTGGTGGATGGAGGTCTGGCTACACCCCGAATCCACCAAAGCTTGATATGTACCCCCTTTAATACTCACTGGTATCCGGTATAGCCCGTCGCGACCAGGGCGACGATTGACGTGGCGGGGATGTGAATCAACGCACTCACCTCCTTCACGGAGCAGACTTTTCCGCATTCTGGGCCTGGGAACAGGACGAGAGAGAGAGAAAGAGGGGGAGAGGAGAGAGAGGTTATTTCGCCAACCCTGGACTTCACCACCAGGTGATCCTCCGCCAGCTGGATGGCCGTCTCCAGATCCTTGGGCCAGTGGCACTGGACCCACTCCGATGTTCGGGAGGGGAGGCGGGTGATGAACTGCTCCACCACCACGGCATCCATTATCTGGGCGACGGTCCGGCCATCCTGTGGTAGCCATCTGCGGCAGGCATCACGGAGCTGCTGGGCGAACGCAAAGGGCCGCTGGAGAATAGCTCGCTTTAGGTGATGGTACTCCAGGAGATTCTGGGCCGGTAGCTGCTGGGCTGCGATTTGGGCTTCGCCCGAGAGCAGCGGGATGACTCGAACCGGCCACTCGGCCCACGGCCAGCCACACGCCTCTGCCATCTTCTCGAAGAGATCGAGGAAAACTTCCGAGTCGTCCTCTGACGCCATTTTCTGTAAGGCGATGGGAGGGTGGGCGGCAGATGTCGGAGCGGGCCGGATCTCCTGGGACAGCAGACTCCGGATTTGCTTGCGGTCCTCCCGCTGGGCCTCCATGAGGACTTGGAAACGTTGTTCCTGGGTGTTCTTCAGTTCCACCAGCGCATCCTGTTGTTGTTGGTGGAGGAACGTGAGGGCCTGGATGGCTTCCGCAAATGGCAGTCTTGACAGAGTGGTCATCCTGGCAGCAAAGTTTCTTCCTCTTCCCGGGTTTCGGCACCACTGTAGTAAAGTTCATTTGTATGAGGGAAGAAGAAGACAGGGTTGGCGATATCAGGTAAATACAATTGTTTATTGTTGAATAATCACACCCCACGTGTAGCTGTGCGGGTGTGTGTGTATTCTCTCCTCCCCCTCTCCCGGCTGCTCCTTCTCCTTAAGAAGGGTGTCTCTCCGCCCCAATCACTAGAATAAACAGGTGTTATTTATTATTTCTGATTGGCCTGCTGATTAGCTGGGGTGTTCGATCATGCTTACCTCTCCACAAACCTATACTAATGAAATAATGAAGAAAAAAAAGTGTAAAAAAAAGTAATTTTGATCATTTTTAATTGTTGCAATTTTATAACTATAACTAAGTAAAACAAATATCTATAATTACATTCCTATAATTTTACGAAATATGTGTATATTTCTTACATTATTTTATCAAAATTACAAAACAAAAGAATTATGATTATTTTTTTCCTAGAACTACCATGACTTTCAATAAACATGCCTCTGTTCCCCAGCAACTGCTTGCTATAAAAAACATAACTTTCTGTTGTCAAAAACGTAACTTAACTTCAGATATGTCTTTCAAAACAGCCTTGTCCCCTGCTTGAGATAGAAGGAGTTTATGAGCTCACAAAGCTGGGTGCACCTCAGAATGAATCTAGTGGACTCAGACACGGCTTCAAACGAGTCAACGCTGTTTTTCATTCTTCCACATAAACACAGCTGTTCTCTCAATAAAATCTATGTTAGCCATTTAGCAACAAAGCTACAGTCACTGGGCAGACAGAAGCCCTGCTCATGACCCAAATCCTCATCTATTGTGAAGTGAATTTGATGCATGTAGCGGAATTATAATTTACGCTAATTTATTTTTTCTTCACTTCCATCAATTGGTGAAGTTTGTTCCCTTACCACTGTCACCACTGGCTTGCTTAGTTTGGGACTTTAGAGCTGTGCATTGATGGATTTGCCCTTCAGTGTTTGGACTTTCAGCAGTGAAAATTAAACCTCACTGCACTTCAACTCTAAAAACTGGCACAGTTAGACACAATTTCAATTTACTAAAACTTCTTTGTTAAGCTGCTTTGACACAATCTACATGGTAAAAGTGCTACTGTATATGAATAAAGATGAATTGAATTGAAGTTGACATGACAATGGCAAAATGGTATAACTGTTTTTGAGCTCTGTAGATAACTTTTTATCAATTTTAAGATGCAAAGATGTGTTCTTTGTAAATGGCTGCTAAGCTGTTGAGCTGCTGTGGTCTCTTTCATGTAAACTGAACTGTCACCCCATACCATCATGATTCAGGATGAATACATGTACCGTTACACCCCTAATATATGTTTATTAAATAACCTTTTTTTTTTAGCTGACATTGTTGTCCTAGAGATTAATAAAATGCTCTTGAGATTACTTGAGAGTCAAAAACAAACAAAAAAATACATGCCAAACAGTCAGTACCATTGGTCTTATGGAACAATTTAAGGAACAATTTAATCAAAATCTACTCACAGCTCAGCTCTTAAAATTTTGAGGTTTTATACATTCTAAAATTGTCTCTTCATAACCAAAAATGTAAAAGAGAGATTGCAGGGTCGAAAGCTTATTGACTGCAATGCAATGTAAATATTGTTCTCTTAACAGTAAAATGTTCAAGTTTATACTAAATTAACAGTATGAGCAACAGTAACAATGGTACTGCCCTTATAAAAAAACACAGTATGTTGGATTAGGTCATTTTTTTTCCAAGCCTGGTTTTCCTCTTAGCTAAAGACATATTTATTTTGCTTGGCTCAGTAGCGGAGCTCTTGAATAGCCACAGAGTGTGTTGTCAGCAGCTGCTGTTCAGACTGATTGTCTGCTATGTTAATTAGCAAGAACATGTGTGTGTGTGTGTGTGTGTGTGTGTGTGTGTGTGTGTGTGTGTGTGTGTTCGCTTTAAGGGAAACTAACAGCGGAGCCTTTCAAAACAGAAATCACTGCCGGCATCCTGTTCAGAGAGTAAAGGGAAATGCTGTAAAAAGATGTAGTTAAATCATGTGTTGCCAAGACTGTAGAGCAGGAAATAACTGATTATGTCTGAGAAGTGATAGGATTAAAGAAAAAGAGAAAATAAAATGAAAGAAAGAATTCTGTAACTCATTTATTTGTCAAAATAAATCTTGCCAGCCATAGAACAAGTTATTTTTACTTTAGAGTCATATAGACTGTCCAGTTCTTCATGTTTAGCTGCATGGTTTTATAATCAACAAAGAATATGTAAATGAAAACGCAAATGAAAAATGTATTGGTTGTCTTAGTCCTATCACTGTAAAATAACAAACACTGTACATCTCTCTATACTCAGTCTAAAACACTGCTTTATTTATTTATTTATTTATTTATGTTTGTACTTTCATTTTAGTTGTCTTTTATTTCTGTAGTTTTAGTTTCCAGAATTCTACATCAGCTTCAATTGTTGATTGTGGCTAGACTTTCTGCTTTGCTACTGTCCGGACATCTTTGCCTGCTGCTCAGCTCTTTGCACTCTTGCTTTTATATTTTATACCCTAATTTTAACTTGAGCCTATCAGCACAGTGCTCAAACGACACAGCTTGAAGATCAACATTGAATCTACAAACTTTCTGGAATATAGCTTTTACTAACAAGAGTGGAATTATCGACCAAACAATCCTCCCGCTAACACTGTTGTGAAAATGCCTCTGGATCGGATCAATTCAGAATCTCACTGCTGTACAAACTGCCACAATCTTCTACAAAAGATTGCAGTCCTTGAAACAAAGTTACTTGCGATCCAACCAGAACTGCCAGAACACACAGGACTGCTTTATTGTGGACCCTCACAGCATACAGCCGGTGAGTCCCATGAATCTACTCCAGCTACTGTTTTGAGCACAGAAAAACAGAATGAAACTATTGAAAATGAGCATAACAAATGGCGTAAACAAGGTGTGAGACAAAAGTGTACTCGCGGGGTCAGATCATACGCTGCTGCATTAGCGTCCTCTACCCCAAATACAGCTCGGACTCAAATACAGCTTCAGAACAGATATGAAGTTTTGAGTAATTTGGGTGAAGAATACCCAAATGCAGTCAGACAGAGATCGCGTGTCTCAGCAGCTAATTCTGCATGAAACAGAGGCTCAAGGCTGACTACACAGCAGCATTCTGCTCCGATCGCACCTGAGATAAGAACACTAGTTGTAGTATATTCAATAATCAGAAACTTCAGGAGCAGAGCTACAAAGACATACTGCTTCCCTCATGCAACAGTTCCTGATGTAAACAAAGAACTTGAGGAAATTCTGAAAAAGCACAAGATTGCAAAACAGATTATCATCCATGTGGGGTAGAATGATATTGGGAAGGAACAGTCAGAACTGCTCAAGAAAGATTTCTGTGAGCTATTGGAAACAGTTGAAAGATTGAAGATTCAGTCGTTCATCAGTGGACAGAAAACATGTAACAGGAAAGGACTGAATTTTATTGACAACTTCAATCTCTTCTGGAACCAAAGACAACTGTTTACATCAGACGGACTTCATCCAAACAAACTTAGTGCAAAAGTGCTAAAGGACAATATCTATTTCTCCCTCCATCATTCATCAGCTGTGTATGCCACTGAACTCAACCCAAATGGATGATAATCCAGAAATCAATGCTGTAAAAGAACTCATGACTGTTTTTAACACTTTAGATCTAACTCAGCATGTTCAAGGACCCACACACATTATGTCTGATTTCATGGCAATTAATGGTAAAATCTTAGAGGAGATCATGCAAATTATGAAAACATCAACCTGCAGTCCTGACACACTCCCTACATCGTTTTTCAAAACTATGTTTAACTGTTTAGAAATGGACCTCCTAAAAGTGGTAAATGCTTCACTTCTCTCAGGGATTTTTCCAAACTCACTTAAAACTGCAGTTGTTAAACCCCTCTTGAAAAAGAGCAACCTGGATAACACACTATTGAGCAGTTACAGACCAATCTCAAATCTCCCTTTCATTGGCAAAATCATTGAAAAATTCAACCGTTCTTAAACTCCAAGGGGTGTTTAGACAATTTTTTATCTGGTTTCAGAGGTTTCACATCACAGTACAGAGAGCGCTCTTATAAAGATAATCAATGATATCCGCCGAAATACAGATTCAGGCAAACTAACAGTGCTGGTATTGCTCAATCTTAGTAATGCATTTGACACTGTCGATCACAGCATACTTCTGGATAGGCTGGTAAATTGAGTTGGGGTGTCCGGGATGGTCCTTAAATGGTTCAGATCGTATCTTGAAGGGAGAGGTTACTATGTCAGTATAGGTGACCATAGGTCAAGGTGGACACCAATGACATGTGGAGCCCCACAAGGCTCGATTCTGGCACCTCTCCTGTTCAACCTATATATGCTCCCTCTGAGCCAAATAATGAGAAAGAACCAAATCTCCTACCACAGCTATGCTGATGACACTCAGATCTACTTAGCCGTATTGCCTAATGACTACAGCCCTATTGACACCCTCTGCCAATGCATTGATGAAATGAACAGTTGGATGTGCCAAAACTTTCTTCAGTTAAACAAAGAGAAAACTGAAGTCATTGCGTTTGGGAATGACTTTTGTTTCTAGTGAAGACTTAGAGAAACTTGTTTATGCTTTTATCAGTAGCAGGGTGAAAAGACAGTCAGACAGTTGCAGCTCATCCAGAACACTGCGGCCAGGATTCTGACCAGAACCAGGAAATCAGAGCACATCACACCTGTCCTCAGGTCTTACACTGGCTCCCAGTTACATTCAGAATAAATTTTAAAATATTATTACTTGTCTATAAATCACTAAATGGCCTAGGACCTCAATATTTTACAGATATGCTCACTGAATACAAACCTAATAGAACACTCAGATCTCTAGGATCATATAAACTAGAAATTCCAAGAGTTCAGTCAAATCAGGGTGAATCAGCTCTCAGCTACTACACCCCTCACTGCTGGAATCAGCTCACAGAAATGATCAGATGTGCTCCAACATTAGGCACATTTAAATCAAGACTGAAGCTCTGCAGAAGACGTTTGGCCATAGGAGAAATTGTTGTGCCCAACTGAGCCTGGTTTCTCTCGAGGTTTTTTAAATTCTTCACTTTCGCCAATTGGTGAAGTTTTTTCCTCGCCGCTGTTGCCACTGGCTTGTATGGTTCGGGATCTGTAGAGCTGCGCATCGATGGAATTGCTCCTCAGTGTTTGGACTCTCAGTAGTGATTATTAAACCACACTGAACTGAGCTAAACTGAACTGAACTTAAACACTGAAAACTGAACTGACACTGTTTCAATTCACTATAAACTTCCATGTGAAGCTGCTTTGACACAACCTACATTGTATAAGCGCTATACAAATAAAGATGAATTGAATTGAAAACATATGTTTAGCTGTGCCTTTACTGAATGAGCACTGTGCTACGTCCGACAGATCACACTATTATGTTTTTCTCTTCTTTTTCATTCTTTTACAACCTGTTTTTTCATTATCTGTTTTTATTTTTTCCAACACTTGTCTTTTTTATTCTTGTTTATGTAAAGCACTTTGAACTGCCACTGTGTATGAAATGTGCTATATAAATAAACTTGCCTTACCTTGCCTTGATTTTTATTGGCTTCCTCTGTGTCTTATGACCAATTGCTTGTGTCAAATGCTAATGTGCTGTAGCATCTTTTAAAACTTGAGGATATCAGCGAGCGGGAGCCAGATTGTTTTTAACAATTAAAACCTCATAAATTGCTCTATTCTTCACATAAAGACATTGCATGACTTTGCAGTACTTGAACTGCAACATGGCTTGTTTGTATCACTTTTGTGTGGTTGTGTTTGTACATGTGATTCCACATTTATTTGCCTGCTGCTTATTTATATTGATCACAAGTGGATAGGTTTAGGGTTAACTGGGTAGGTATGCATTTTTTTGTAATTATTCATATTTTACAAATACACGAAAAACGTTTAACGGGATGTAAAATACAAATAACTAAAAGTATTGGAGGACCACAGATGTCATGAAATGATGCCAAAGAAGTGCCCAAAGTTTCATAAGACGATAAGAAGGGGTCCTGACCTTGCGTCAATATGTTAAGAATTGGGAGTGAGAATGTGCTGGTTTTGTCTTTGTTCTATAAGTGGTTGAAATGCATCCTCTGGTGTTCATTGAAACTATAGAAGAGAATAGTGTCAAAAGCTGCTGATTAAAGGAAGGTAAAGCAAATTGGGGAACACTTTATAATAACTACACACTAAGAATTATTTATTAAGCATTAGGCAAATAGTTAATTCATTATTTGTTAACTTTATTAAGGGGGTGGTCCAGATTGTATATTTAAGGCTTGGTTGTGTTTATGGGGTGCAACGCAATGTGTGCTCATGCTTTATTTGTGAAAAATCACCTTATTTTTCCATATATTTTACTTTTATTATATACTGCTACTCAGCTTACATAAAAAAATTGTCATATTTTCTAGTTTTCTCTCTGGAAGGCATGCCCTTAAGAGGCTCTGATTGGTCAGCTAACATAATGTGCTGTGCACATCAGATCGGCTCCATGTCACCAGGAAGCGTTTCTGCTACACTCAAAAAAAGGGATTATGGCTTTAGTTGGTCCAAAGAATTTAACTATGTTTAAATTAAACAGTTAACTTATGTTTGTCTATTAAAACCAAAACAGTTGTGTTGAAAAAAAATAGAAAAAGTAAGTTTTCAAATTTAAACAGCTCGCTTAATTAAGATGAATGGAGTTGTGTTGCTTCTGCAGTAAAGTATTTTGGTCAATAGGTAAGTGTAATTCCAGCACATGCGCAGTTTCAAAACAACAGGAAGGAAGGAAGGAAGGAAAATTCAAACCACAAAAGATGAAGATTACAGATGAAGATGAAGTTTACAGTACAAATTGAGAGTGCACAGGATTTATGTTCAATGCACTGTAAAAAAATGTCTGTGATTTTAACAGTAAAAATTAAAATTAGTCCCTAAATTAGTTAATTGGTTTAGTCCACTAGACAAAGTGAATGACCACAAATGACTGAATTCAGACACTGATGGACACCTGCTGTTAACAAGCACAATTACTGAAGGAAAGAATAAGAAATAAAACTATACAGACAAAGCCTTTCCTCAAACCAAATGAATTAAAAATCCATTTAATAACAACAATAGCAGCTTCACTGATTACAGTTTGACTTCATTTCTGTCATATCTGCAAAAACATTTGATAATTAACAAAGGTTTATATTTTTTATTGAAAAAGTTTAATTTGAACTCACCATCATGGAGATCAAAGGCTGTTTTAGTTGGGCTCTTGAACCTTTAGGCTTCTATCTCTATGTTTCTCTGACTGTTATCACTGAGATTCTGAAACTCATGGGTAATGGCAAGAAAGGCAATAAGAAACTATATGTACTTAATAGTTACAGATATAATTTCTGGTATTTTATACGTTAGATCATAAAAATTAATAATTTGAAAATTTATATTAATGCTGTTTGGGACAATACTGCAGCTTTTCACTGAGGGTCAACAATAAAAATAGGAAAGAAATATAAAAAAATAATAATTAGAGTGTCATGAACAAAACCTGGAGAGCTCCAGCAGCACGTTTAAGAAGAATAAGCTGCATAATTTATTCATGTAGCAATGCATGCTGGGTGCCAGCATAGTACAAAACTCCCAGCATGCATTGCAGCGTGAATACATTTTGCAGTTTTATGCTCTTACAATTTCTTTCTTTGCCTTTATTTTATTTAGTTTTTGGGGGGTAATATTTCAATAGATTGGTTTGTATTGTTCTGGGTTGATTTTTGTTTTTTGTTTGTCACCATTGTTGAGACTCAAAGACTAATTGTTGATGTCTGTGTGTTTTTAAATTCTGTCATAGTTCAAATATTTTCATTGTGAATAGTGTGTTTAGGCCTGAATCTCAAGTGGTTTCATTTATATAAATTCTTTACTTCTTAAAGCTAACAAGATATTCAACAAATAAATAAGCAGCGGAAGATGGTTTTGGTATCATAGCTAATCTCATCAGACTTAGGGTGCTTTCACACCTGTGAATCAATTCATTTGTTCCGAAATAGGGATTAATATTGTTACATTGTTGCTGTTTGTTCTTGGTGTGGTTCACTTTCACACGGCAAAGTTTCTAATAGAACCAAAATAACTCACGTGTGAGTAAACACTTCTCACATTGGTCAGAGTTTCACTGTTTATTATGCCAGTTTCGCTAAGCTGTCGAGGGGGTGGTTTGGTGGTGTTTGACAGGGTGCGTGTCTGAAGAACAGCAAGGAGGGATGCGGTGGGGAGGGGTGTTGAGAAGGGTGCGTGTCGTATTTGAGGACCGGGAGGGAGACGCCCGATTTCTGGGAGATTATCACTCGTTGGAGGGCATCCGGGAGTCTGTGCATTTGGATGTTGAGTAGCTGGCTCACTGAGAGATGATTGCCCCCGGTGACCAAAGCGCCCGGCCGTTTCCGACCGGTGCTCTCTGGCCCCAGGTCATCCTCATTAGTAACAAGCGTAGCCAGCCAGCGCCACCTCCTCCGGCTCTCTCCACTGCTTCAGCAGGTTAACAAGATAGATCTGTTGTGAATCGGCCCTATCGGAATAAACCACCTCGAAATAGAGATTGCTGACTCATCGTGTGACCACAAACAACCATTGCCACTTGGAAAGTAATTTAAAGCTGGAAGTGGGTAGTAGTACAAGTACTTTATGTCCCTGTGAAAATTTACATAGTTTATTGCCCTTGTCATATCGCCAGCGTTGATCATCCTGGGCCTTAAGCAAATGCTTCGTAGAGAGCCGCCCCAGTGTGTGGAGTTTTGCTCGTAGGTCCAGGATATATTGAATTTCATTCTTACTGTTTGAAGGCTCGTCTTCCCAAGCCTCCCTCACGACATCCAAAATCCCACGGGGCTGTCTGCTGTAGAGGAGTTTGAGGGGGGAAAACCCAGTGGAGGCTTGAGGAACCACCCGCACAGCGAGTAACAAGGACTCTAACCAATTATCCCAATTTTTCGCATACTCATGAACGAATTTACGGATTATGGATTTAAGCGTGCGATTAAACCTTTCCACCAGTTCGTCTGTTTGTGGGTGATAGGCGCTAGTGCGAATCGATTTAACGCCCAACAATCCGTAAAGCTCGCGCATGGTGCGTGGCATGAACGCGTTGCCTTGATCAGTGAGAATCTCCATGGGTATTCCCACTCGGGAGATTATACGCATTAGAGCCTTCGCAACACTCTTTACAGAGATGTTATGTAGAGCTACTGCTTCTGGGTACCGGGTTGCATAATCCACTAAGACTAATGCAAACCGATGCCTGCCTGCGGATCGCTCTATAGGCCCGATGAGATCCATACCAATTCTCTCGAAGGGGATCTCCATAACTGGTAGAGGGCGCAATAGCGCTTTTTTGGTGGCCATTGGGTTTACCAGCTGACATTTACTGCATGCAGCACACCATCTGCTGACATTACCGTGAATGCCCAGCCAAAAGAATCGGGCCATGAGGCGATTTAGTGTGGCCGCCTGACCTGAATGGCTGGCCATAGGATAAGAATAAGCCGCCTAAAAAAAAAAGCATTTCCCAACGGCTCTTTGGTACTAATAATTGGGTTGTATCTTCTTTTGTTTAAGTGTCTTGGGTCACTTGATACACCCTGTCATTAATAAATCCCTAAATATGGATAGGAGAGGAGCCAATCAGGCTGGCTCTTTCGAGTGCATGTCTCAGCGTGTCGTCACGCGAAAGTCTATACACCGGGAAATTCCCGGCCGTTCCCCTGAGTCACTTCTTGGGATTCCCCCAGCTGAGCGACCCGCCCCCTCTCCGGCGATTTCTTTTTCCAAGAAACACCCACACATAAGACCTATAATAGTCTATTAAATCAAAGCCAATTGGTTCGCAGAATAAGTGGGTGTTTGATTGGCGTGGCGGGGACGTAAATCAACGCACTCACCTACTTTACGGAGCAGATTTTTGGTGCGCTATCCTTGCCCCTGCGGTGCCAATGCATCAGTCCAGACCTTCTCACTATATCCCCGGGGCCAGCAAGACCAGCCGATTGAACCTGAGTGAGACCTGGCACTGTCGAGATAGGCGCCTGCTCCTATTGGGACGCTCGGCGGATCCGCCTCTGTGCACTGCCATCTGGATGCTGGTGTGGGCGGTCCCCTGAGTCGGGGCCTGGGAACAGGAGGAAAGAGAGAGAAAGAGGGGAAGAAGAGAGAGAGAGAGGTTATTTCGCCGACCTTGGACCTCACCACCAGGTGATCCTCCGCAGATGATGAACTGTTCCAGTACTACGGCATCCACTAGCTGGGCTGTAGTCCGGCCATCTTTTACCAGCCATCTGCGGCAGGCGTCACAGAGCTGCTGGGCGAACACGAAGGGAGAATGGAGAATGGCTCGCTTCAGGTGAGCGTATTCCAGAAGATTCTGGGCCGGTAGCTGCTGTGCAGCGATCTGAGAGTGCCCGAGAGTAGCGGGATGACTCGTACCGGCCATTCGGCCCGTGGCCAGCCACACGCCTCCGCCATCTTCTCAAAGAGGTTGAAGAACACTTCAAGGTCATCCTCCGACTGCATTTTCTGTAAAGTGATGGGAGGGTGGGCGGCAGATGTCGGAGCGGGCCGGATCTCCTGGGACAGCAGACTTCGGATTTGCTCATGGTCTTCCCGCTGGGCCTCCATGAGGGCTTGGAAACATTGATCCTGGACGTTCTTCAATTTCACCAGCGTGTCATGTTGTTGGTGGAGGCATGAGAGGGCCTGGATGGCTTCTGCAAATGGCAGCCTTGACAGAGTGGTCATTCTGGCAGTGAGGCTCTTCTTCTTCCTGTGTTTCGGCACCCCTGTAGTAAAGTTTGTTGTTGTGTAGGAAGTAGAAGACAGGGTCGGTGATATAAGGTAAGTAAATGTCTTTTATTTTTAAATAGACACACACGCAAGCTCTCTGTGTATGTGTGAATCACTAGGATAAACAGGTGTTATTTTTTATTTCTGATTGGCCTGCTGATTAGCCGCTGGGCTCTGAGCATGCTTTGCCCCCTCATTGGGTGTTTGATCATGCTTAAACACCTGAGATCAGGACAGGTATCTGATGTTAAATACAATAAAATAGATCATACATGAAACACCTGAGATCAGTACAGGCATCTGATATTAAATAATATAAAAATTATCAGACACAAAACACCAGAGATCAGGACAGATATCTGATGTTACTGTATATAATAGAATAACTATCAGACATGAAACACCTGAAATCAGGACAGGTATCTGATTTTACTGTATATGAATAATGATCAGACACAAAATACCTGGGATCAGGACAGGTATCCGATGTTAAATAATATAATATTGATCATACACGAAACACCAGGGATTAGGACAGGTGTTTGATGTTACTGTATATGATATATAAAGTATTTGACACAAAACCTCTGGGATCAGGACAGGTCTCTATAACAATATTAATCTGACAGGTATCTTAAGTTACATTGATTAATGTAAAATACACTAACTTCACATGAAACACCTGCAATCAGGACAGCTATTTCAAAGTACTGCATATAAAAGGCATTGGACAAGAACCCCCTGCGATTGCGTACAGGTATCTGAAGCAAACGGCTGTTTTCACAATCTGCGCATGATCCGTGACCTATGCAAATTTATAGATGGGCCATGCCCACCCGATGACATAGTAGCGGTTATGCTGTTTTGAAACCCTGAAAAAAGTGCCTGCCGTGTGCTTAGGCCTGTCAAACAGTCATGTATTGCTCCAGTGGTATAATTTATGTATATGGTTAATTTCTCATTAATTGCTAACAAAACATTCCATGATTGCACAAGCAGGTAAAGATGGTTTCATTAATTTGTTTTCTTTTTGGCTTAGTTCCATTTTTTTCAGTGATCGCCATAGCAGAATGAATCACCAACTAGTTAAAAACTAATGTCAATAACTGCATCACCCTGGATTCGAACACATTATTTCTGCATGCTAGGGCATCCGCTCCGTAATACATATGCTGGATAAGTTGGTGGTTCATTCCGCTGTGGCGATCCCAGAATAATAAAGGACCCCAGAATAATAAAGTGA
>CAIGQZ010032915.1:188140-203371 GCA_903798205.1 Danio tinwini | reverse complement strand
AAAAAAGAACTCTATTTAAGTGTCTTATAAAAGAAGATTGTTTGTACACCTCTCTGCTTGATATTTCCATTTATTTGGAGAGAACCTGAAGTTGTGGGCATTAAGAAAGTCCACCTGTATTTTGTTTTATTTTGTAAAGTACAGGCCCGGTCACATTTGCTTCAATTGCCATGTCCTCCACAGCAAACAGCTCCTCAAGGGCAGAAAGCTTTGGCCTCTTCTATTAACAAATAAATAAAGAAATAAAGAAAAATATAAAACTCTATAAAAAAATAAACTCAAAGGTTAATTTTCTTCTAAATTAAAAAATAGGATTTCTTTATATTTTCTTACTAGTCTTCATCAGAGCTGTCATATTGGTTACCTGCTCTCTCTTCAAGTGCCTGTTTTATCTGCTCAGTCGGAGTCTATATTCAATAAAAAATAGGTCACACATATTGATCTACAATTCAAGGGAAGTAGAAGATTACCAATATGAATTAACACCTGTTCTAAGGTCCTTTTCATTAGCTCCTCCTCTTGTCTGGTACACACTTCATTTGTCACTTTTGACTTGAATCCTTGCCATCATTCAAGACAAAAACACTATGAGTCAATCGCTGAATAATTCTAATGAAAACAAGCAAATTCAACAGGATTACACTGCACACCTGGTATCTTTTTGAGAGGTCATTCCAGATAGTGTCCTTGATGGTCTTTGTGAAGGAGGAGTCCTCTTTATTCACTGTAAAGTGCTGCAGGAGTTTATTTAAGATCAGAATCTGACCCAAGGTTGGTCTCCTTTCAGCAGAGACACAGAGGGTTGAAGTGTATAATATCTTAGTAACTTTGACAAACTCTTCTGCTCTCTCTCTATTCTGATTTCTACCTACCGAGAAGACGCTGCTTCTCTTTAAGAATAGGTTTAGCTAGGCTGGATCTTTTCAGCCACACCACCATTGCTCTGATCCTTCCTGCCCACTGTGAGACTGAGGTAATTGTGTAAAGCTTCTGAGCAGCAATATTGAGAGTGTGAGCAAAGCAGCAAACTTTTTTAATACTCATTTTTTTTCACTGCTACATCCATGTTTGCTGCATTGTCCACTGTCACAGCAACTACTCTGTCCTTTGTATTGAATTCATCAAGAATATCTCCTATCTCTTCTGCTACAACGTTCCCTGTTTGGGATGTGTATACTGCCCTTGTATGTAGGACCTTCTCTTTCATGAAACCCTCTCACACACAGTGAACTGACACTGTCAGGTAGTGGTCCTGTGCAATGCTGGTCCAGCCATCAGCAGTCACAGCCACATCCCTCACATTTTGCAACTCTTTTTTTTGAGATTTTCTTTTTCAACTGCACACCATGCAGGTATGAGGGTATTTGAGAGCATGTCTCGGCTGGGGGACTGATATCTGGGGTTTAAGGTGCTTATCATCTCCCTATATTTGACATCATCAAACAAAAAAGTAAAATTAGCATTATTTTATCATTGTTGCTTACTATAAAAAGTTTTAAAAATGATCTAGGTTAAAAGACTACCTACAAACCTGGCCAACAGCCTTAATGGTAATAATATTACAACATAATTTACAGCTTAATGTACTTACTTCCACCATGAAGCCTCCACAGTAGAAAAAGAAAGCAAACCTTTAACAATAAAATTTGTAACTGCCCTGTGGCATTCATCTTTGCTTTCTTTGCTTATTTTTACTTTTTCTGCCAGTGTAAATGGATTATGACTTGATGGTCTCCTAATTCCAGGGTCAGCAGGAGCAGAGACCATAACATTAATGTGAAGAAAACATGAAAGCTAAACTGTCAATGCAGCCAAGGATAAGGACATTTAAATAAGATAAGTTTAATGTAAACCTCAAAGCATTTTAGTATTAACTTAGCTAGGTATTTAAAGCCATCAAAACAGTACATAACGTTACACAGCATACATTAGGTCCAAAAAAGGATTAATAAATGCAACCGAGCGTTTGTACAGGGTCCGCTTAAACACTGAATCATACAAAACAACAAACTGAGGCGACTGAACTCTTCCAAACTCTCATTTATTCTTAACAGTTTTATCTCACACTTCTCACTCAGTACCTGCAGTTCCTGTGCACATGCTCATAAAACCCAGCTACGGCAAACCCCTAGGGGCAAAACGCAATGCACACACTTACGTTCTAAACATCGGAAATGTACACATCACAGAATCAAATAAAGTCTGTTACATAAATTTACCCCGCACAAACTTAAACATTACTTTACGGTACACAAGCAAGAAGTGCTAAAAGTGAACGGATTTTGTATGTCTGTTTACCTTTCGGAACCCCAGCCATTGCGCAGTTATCCTCATCAGTCACAGAAGACGATGCTTGTGGTGGGCACGTTGTTGGAGGCCCTGAGTCAGGAAAATACTTAAAGGATGATGATGATGACTGCGCCGGTGTGATCTTCTTGCAGTCAAACTTTCTGCTCGTAAATTAATTCTGTGTACTGTAAGGTGTTTTATCATATTTGACGTGTTGCCAGTCTTGGTCGCGATAACCTTTTTACAGATATTGCATCGCACGCTGTTGATGTCAATCTTTGCATAATGTAGCCATACATCGCTACCAAACTCTCTTAAACATCGCTAAACATCGTTTGCGTTATATTTATGCTATGCTTTAAAATATAGTGTATGCATTACAGCCTCACATTTGACAAGCTCTGGGCGAGTGGGCGTAACCACCGTAAACTATTGATTTTCAAGACAGCATAGCCGCAGCCAATCACCAGCATTAGATCCGGGCACATTAAGGATGCCGCAAGTTTTCTAGCTCACTGACGTTGACAAGATTATACCCATGGGTATCGAAATTTGGTATCGAACGAAAATTATTTTTTTGATACTTGATAGTATCGAGACGATTTGGTCAGTGCTTAAAGTATTGAACTCGATACCCAGCCCTAGTGTGCACTGCCGAATGTTCAGCAGCTCGTCACTGGTATAACTGATTGTGTTTGATAAACATAAAACAGGACAAACTATCAAAAACAGAACAAAAACTGGAGAGCTCCACACCGAGGCGGCCATCCGTGGCGCCATCTTGATCATTCAATCAGTGCACTGATAACACACATAATCAACTCATTGACATTACCAGCTGACCTGGTTTACATACAAACCAGTAAACCATGTTTATACAACTTTATTGATGAATTTACATTCATGTTTTTAACCCAATTATTGATCAAAAACTGACAATGCATATGGTCAAGTAAACATGTTTACCTGTTTTCCTTTTTTTAAAGATTTTAAAAAGCTTACCATAAACTGATCACTACAAGCAGATTTCTGCCCTTTATACTTTCACCACTTTCACCCAAAGACTATAGAATAATCCAATAAAAATCCAATTACCGCTCCATATCAAAGCAATCCTCACCTTCTAGTACAGGAGCCAGTCATCGATCAATATAGACCAGGGGACTTCAACTCAGTTCCTAGAGGAACTGCACAGTTTAGTTCAAACCCTGCTTCAACACACTTAAGCTTAAGTTCGCAGTTCACTGCGTTGGAAAGTTTAAGCTTGGGCTGCGTCTGAAACCGCCTACTACTCAGTAGGTACTGCATTTGAATTTAAATGTACTACTCGGCCGCTAGAAAAGTACGTCCTATACAGTATGAATGTAAGAAGTATGAATGGAATTCGGAAGTAACACCATCTGCCATTTTGTCATGGTCACATGACCTTCCTGTGTCAGTTGTGTCGCTTCACTCCCATTCATGAATTCTCTCGCAGGGCATCATTGGATAGCGCAGCGTGCATGGGATGCGTACTTCAGAATCTTGTCGGAAGTAGTAAGTCATCCGGGTACTTATCGCATACTGATTTTCGAATTCTATGAATTCGGACACACTACTCGGCTCGCATACTGATTTTAGCGTACTGTATAGTATGGAATACAGTTGTATGGAATACCGGCCCTTTTCGCAGCACCGCACAACAGAATTTTGCACGCACAAACTCTAGTGTGACCGCAGCATTACCTGTAGTTTCCAACAAGCCTAAAGGACTTAATTAGATCAGGTGTGTTTAATTAGGGTTGAAACTAAACTGTGCAGAGCTGCGGCCCTCCAGGAACTTTGACACCTGTGCTATAGACTGATGATTCTCCAGGGGGAGGGACTCGGGACAGGCTGGATTAAGAAAACATTTGGCCCTGGGGCTATAACAAACCCAATGATCCCATTTAGTATATCACTTCAAAAGTATATTATTATTATTATTATTATTATTAATATCATTATTATTATTATGTATTTGTTAATAAATATTATTATCAAATTTGATACCATTTGATTTATATTTGATTGTTTTTTTATTTTTTATTTTATTAAAATACACCTTTTCCCAGAGATGGGTTGGAAGGGCATCTGCTGCATAAAACAAATGCTGGATAAGTTGGAGGTTCATTCCGCTGGGGCGACCCTAGATTAATAAAGGGATTAAGCCGAAAAAAAAAATGAATGAATGAATAAAGTACGCCTACAAGCAAACAAAATTAATGTCATAATATATACACTTCAAAGTTCAAAGAGGCTGCCAAAAGCAGACAAAAACATATGACAAAAAAAAACATACTATGCTTTACAATAAAATACGTACAAACAAAGTTTCATTAGACCTCACCATCATGGAGATCAGAGGCTGCTTTAGTCGGGCTCTTGATCCTTTGCCTTTTTTGCTTAATGTTTCTCTAGCTGTTATAACTGTTTCTGAAACTCATTAGATATGATCAGAAATGCAAGAAATTCTATATAATTAATTATTACAGCTATAATTTCTGGTGTTTTATAATTTAAGTCAGGAAAAATGCTAAATTATCTCATGTGAGTTGTTTGGGACAATGCTACAGAGCATTAAACAATTCTGAAGAAATTAATAATAATTCCTAATTAATAATAAGTTTCATGCACCAAAACTTTAAGAGCTCCACACTTAACATTTAAGACACACAGACATCAAGAATCACAGAAAAAAGCATCATTCATAATAATTTTTATTAATTAGTTTTATTTGGAGTTTATTATAAGTTAATTTTATCTTTGGTTTTGGCTGTAAATTGTGTTATTTGCTGTTGTTTGTCTTTTCTTGAGTGATTTTGTTAATTAATAATTCTCAATGCTTTAATTAGACACTTATTTATCTCATTACTACCTTAGTGTTTAACCCTCGGTAGTGAGAACCCTAGAAAGGATTTTGCTCTGGGATTTAAGGGGTTAAATGTGTTCGTTTAACAGACATATTCTGTAAATTGAATTTACAAATGTAAACTGTTAAAAACAGTAGATTACTGGCAACCACAGTTGGCATTATTTGTTTTGTAAAATCAAGAAAATAAATACTGTAAAAGCTCTGCGTGTCATTGTGCAGGATACCATCTGTGTTTATATCCAAAATGAACAGAGGATATCTGATGTTATACTGTATCTTCTTGTATTTAAATGTAACTGTGTAGTTACTAATGTAGTGAAAGTCTGTTAATTTCAATCCCACATGAACACAATTATGCAATTAATGATTTAAGAGGTTTTTCTTAGTGAACTGATGTAGAATGGTTCTCAATACCAATATACTGACTAGGGCTGTGCAATATTATCGATATATCTAACTATCGCGATAATTTTTTTTCCGATAGTGTATCGATAATCCAACCTCAAATATCGATTCAAGTTGTGCCAAATGACCTCCTCTTCCGCTCCTGTAGATGTCGCTAACTCGCGATCAACAAAACGCCAATAGTATGGTATCAGAAGTAAGCAAGAGTGAGAATGGCATAAAATATAAAGGTGCCTCCAGCTTTTAGAGCTGACGTGTGGCTGCACTTTGGTTTTAACGATATAAGGGTTGGGTCGATAGACGATGTAATCGCCGATGGTCTATAGACATTATGATGCTGCTGAGGCATCACCGATCCTCCGCACCGCCCCCGTTGCAAACCCGCTTGTGAAAAACACACACTCAGGCCCCGTTTACACTGATACAGCTTAGTTTTAAAATGGCATTTTAGAACGAAAATGATCCACATCCAAACTGGCATTTCACCAAGCATTTCTGAACAGCCCTCCGTCTGCTGAAAACGCACATTACGCGACCACACACACACACACTGTCATGCACTCCTCTGAACTCCAGAAAAGTGTACGGACTCTATATTTTTTTATACAGTCATTGCATTGGTACGGACAGTTAATCAAGGATGTACCGCTGGATTGCGTCTCACTATAAGTTAGTTGTTTAACGTGATATTTAATTAATCTTGTCTCTATCTAACGACTCTTCAATCTTTTGATTCTATCAGGTAACGTGTCACAGCATCAGTACACTGCATCAGTCTTTCGCTTTTTACACTTGTAAAAGTAATTTTAGTGAAAACCTCAGATACTGTTGGTTGGTTCCTGTTGCTTGTGCAGCTTTTTTACCAAGCAAGTGTGTGGACGCCATAACGGCACGGTTCACTCTGCCTAGTCATGCCAGATCGAGTCCCACGGAAAAAAGTGCTTGACAGGTGGTAATTTGTGTCTAACTTATCTTTATTTATTTATGATTTGGTTATGAGTAAAAAGGCCATGCAAGTCAGGCAGTTGAAACGGTAAGCTACAAATAATTAATTAGTTATGAATTTATTAATTATTCATTAATAATTAGTTTACCTCCCCCTATGACGACGATGCCATGGTCCATCGCCATGTTTCACATTAGACATAGTACGATGCCAAATTGGTCAACATAGCCCAACCCTAAACGCTATACCAGGGAGTACTGAATTAAACAAAAAATAAATGCCATTTGTAAGCTTTGCAATATACATAGTTCTCTGTTCAATCACACTGCAGTTTTAGTGAATTGGAATGGATGGAAAATAAATTGGAATTTTAATTTGTCTGCCGACTTTATCAAGTTGTCAATATAATGTGACATGCATATTATTACAAACTATTGCAATATATCACAATATTTATTGTATCACGATATATCGTATCGTGAGGCCCTTGCCAATATATATATATATATATATATATATATATTGAGGAAAATATACAGGGGTGCTAATAATTCAGGAGGGCTAATAATTCTGACTTTAACTTGTGTTGACAGCAGATTAATGTGTTACTTTCAGTCTGTCATGTAGTACCGTTTATTCTTCCCTCACAGCACTGATGAAACAGAATGATGTGGATGAAGCTTTAAAGGAGGCTGGTTTGCCCCTGTGGACCCCAGTTTGCCAAACATACAGTGGGGGCTTGTGGACTGTTCCCCTCCTCCTCCACCTGTCTATAAAGAGGTGCCTTTAAGAAACTCTGCTTTTCCCCAGGCTAAACAGAACCGATGCACCACTTGCCTTCTCTGTGTTCAGCTCTCTGTTTGTTTACCAAAAGAAGATGGACGCCAGTATTCATGTGCTGTTTCTGCTGCTAAATGTATGACTTTAACTCCACATAAGTGCTCCCACAGGCCCTTGCTTAGGTGAGGAGCAGTGTGCTAGTTGTGCAAGCTCCATCCACTGCCATGTGTTATCAGTTTTGAAGTTGCTATATAAATGTATAATAGTCATAAACATGAAGCCCTCTGGACATTTTTGAGTGACGTAGAATACCTGTGTCTTTTCTGGTCCTATTTGTTTGTGTCATATGATTAATTCTATAATTGTGGGTACATTTCCATTCATTTCCTTAAACTGGAATGATGTAAGATAAATGTATAATTTACAGTAAACTGGTTACATTAGTAACGTAAAATGATGCAAAATGATACATTTTTTAGGAAGGTAGCAATTATGTTACTAATTGTTATTTAAAGGGAACCTAAATTTACCCCTTTTACAAGATGCAATATAAGTCTTTGGTGTCTTCATAATGTGTCTGTAAAGATTCAGTTTAAAATACCCATAAGATTATTTATTATATAATGTAGAATCTGCCCATTTTGGTGTCTAGAGGACAATGCAGCTGTTTTTGTAACCTGTGGCTTTAAATACAAATGAGCTGCTTCTCCCTGCCCACGTGCGTGTCTGCTTCTCATGCTTTATGTCAGATAAACAGCCGTCAGTGATAGAGACAGACATGGATGAAGCTGAAATAAGGTCACTAGTAGGGCTGTGCAATATGGACAAAATAATCATATTGCGATTTCTTGAGCGAATATTGCGATTGCGATTTTATTTGGGATTTTGGCAACTGTTTTTGCTTTTTCAAACAAGCTACATACATACATTCTAAATGTATTCAGTGCACAAGAAGTGCATAACAAAGCATTTCACAATCAAATAACATAGTATTAAGTTTAATAAATAAAACTGTAGTAAAATTGTCTTTAAAACGGATAACATAAATTAAGATTAACTAACCTCAACTCTAGTTAATAACATACTGTACACAGTAGTACTAACTGCTTGATAAACAAAACTGTAATAAATTGTCTTAAAAACAGACAACATGAAAAACATGAAGATTAACTAACCTCAATTCCAGTCATAACAATAAATAAAAACTAACGAAAATCAAAACCAAAAAAACAGATTGCTCTCTTAAAGGTTTTTTGCAAGAAAAACCAGCATGTCCACCATTTCTGGTTTTAAGCATGAACGGTGACATGTCACCACATTTTCCCCAGTACTAAAAAGGTGAGCTGGTGGCAGGATTACAAAGATACTTTTGTGCAACCCTGCTCATTCTTGGAAAATTTATCTGATGGAGTCTCCACCATTTTAGAGGATCTTCCTCACTGTCAATGGATGGAGAAAGCAGGTAGCTGTTTAACTCAGCGGCTATGGCTTCTTCAAGTCGCAGAGCTGCTGGCATGGCTGATGTCATTTTGAAGAAGCTTCCTAAGGACTTCCGTGCTTTTTTGCCTGGTGGAGGTAGATCGATGTCAGGATTCTCTCTGCATGTGTTACTCACAGATTCAGATGTATCCTTTGACATACAGAACAGAAAGAAAAGATTAAAAAGCCATATAAAATAGTGTTTATCAAAGGAGATGACAGTTTTATCCAGTTTACATAAATTAACTCACCTTGTGTGAACTCATTTCCAAACATAAAGGCCAGGGTCATGTCTGACATGGAAGTTTATCCTCATCAGTGTAGCTGGTTTTGAATCTTGGATCCTAAAATGTTGCTGTATCCAGAAGCTCTTGGGTAGTTTCATCCTCATAATGTTTGTTGATGTAATTCAAAATTTTTGATTTTATAGTTTTTGTCAAGTCTAGACAAAATATTAATATTAAAATAATATTTAATTGAAAAAATTTTGACGTGTCTATTTTGTGACACATTAAATATTGCCTTTTAAAATTATTTATTTTAACATGCAAACAGCAGCATACACAGCATCTTTACGCACCCGTATGTTTCCAACAGCATAGAAAAAAAGAATAAACTAAATAAAAAAAGAATAAAATAAATTGTCTTGCTCTAGATATTTTTCACTTAAATGACACATTTAACTTACAAAACGAAAACACTGACTGGATCCTTTTTAAGAACCGGCAAAGGCTGTTTGTCCAATCATGTTTTTTTTTCTTCCATCAAAAAAAAATCAGGCTACCTCAAATCGATCGCTCCACAGAAAATATACATTTAATTAATGCTCCACTATTATTATTATATCACAAAAACCCTTTCAACATTTTTAATAGAAGTCATTTGCCTATAGATTGTCATAATAATTTCCTCTGTCTCACTCTTCTTACTCACCGTTCATGTGCGCGTGATGCATGTGATGAAGGCAATAGCCGCTTTTCCACTATTGTGCCAAACCGTTCTAAGAACACTTCGGTGCGGTTATGGTTGTTTCTCCACTAAGCCTGGGACGGCGCGGCACAATTACAAACCGTTCTCGGCATGGAATTCTCGGCACGGTTAGATAACTGAACTGTGCCGATAGATTCTGTGTGTTGACGTCGCGGCTCTGTTGCCACCACAGCTGGCTCAGCGGAAGCACGCTAGTCATCAGACATCCACATGTAAACTACACTACATTTAATATAAAAACTGATACAGGTCTAAACAATACAATTTGAAAAGGGTTTTAAAACCACAGAGCAGTCTCTGGCAGAGAAGGGAGTCACTGGCTTACCACATTCTTACTAACATATTTTATTTATAAAAGTTATTATTTCATTGACTTGAATATATAACCGTGTATAATTACGAACCCGTCATCTAAAATCTTAAAATAATAAAATAGCCTATTGTTTTGCTCATGGCTTGAGCTTCATTATTTTGTTTGACATCCTAGGCATAGACGTTTATTTCGCCTGACTAAACGTGAGTTTATTGCATGTCGTGCTGTATTTGGTAGCACAAAACTCGCTCTGAGAACTTTACCAACGAGTACATGCACTGCTGAAAAACTGGTTTTCCCTGCTGTGCATCGAATAAAGACACGCTTAAGATCGCTATATCCATGAAACACGAACTTGCAGACTCCTTGAACAAGGAAATAATTGCACTTTTTAATTCAAAGACCAGACTGCAGCATGCTTGTTTTGTATTTAATGCCAGCTTTACCACCTGAAAGACAGTTACGGCGTGTCGGCCGTCACCGGAGAAAGTCTAATCTTTCTTAAGTTTTTTGCACTTTGGATGAAAGCTTTACGAAGTGGCCCTGTCCGAGGTGCTGATGATTGTGTTGGATTTAAATTATAGCCTATAAATGCACCAATAAACAAGTCAAATGATTGAATAAATAAAATAAATATGGATTGTTAAATGCCGGTATTGTTTTTACTCAACAAAAAAAATCGATGTCTTGACAAATGTTTTATAAAAATAAAATTATCAATTTTAACATTTCAGCTATAGGCCATTATACGATTCAGTTAAATAAGTTTGACATTTGGGGACATGTAACATGTTTCTGTTTTTTTTTTGTTTTTTTTTCTCGATTATCTTTAATATATACTGGGCAGCTGCGCAAAATATTTTCTGAAACGTCAAGCGGGAATTTGTTTATAGCTTATAGTTAATTATGAAGAGAAAAAAATTAAAATAACAAATAAAATGATAAAAATACAAAGATAAAAAGAGCAGCATTTTGCTAAATATAATATTACTTTATATGCTTTATCCTGCTATGTGTTTCATATTCGTTTTTTATTTAACTTGATGCATTCAATATTTAATGTTTTAATACTGAAACAAATAAAAGCCATCGCTTAAAAGCTTATTTTTTTACCATCAACATATAGTCTATTTTATATAATTATCAATTTGATATAAAACCACTGTGTAATTTATTGTTAAAAATGAAATAATTTAAGTGCTATATTTTTTATTAGTGAAAGTGCCCGCTGACTTTTGACAAAGCCTGTCCAAAAATATACTTCTGCCACTATAATAAAAAATGCACTAGGGCCTATTTGTGTTGCATTATCATTGTTTATTTTTCTGTTATGTACAGAGATTTGAAATATATTATTTATTTTCCCTCCAGTCATTATCAATCATCACGTTACATTTAGGTAATTTTAAGGTAAAAACAGGGCCGGAGCAAGCTCAACTGGCGCTCTAGGCAAACGACGAGAATTCCACCCTCAAACCGAAAGTTATGCTGCCTTCAATCCGAAAAATACGCGGAGGGTGGGGAGGGGGCGACGGAGCTGGGTGTTGAGAGGATGTGGGGTTTGTCGCGAATGAAAGCGAAGACCGAGGGGCGCTAAGATGATGCAGGGTTTGTTGCGGACGAAAGCGAAAGGGGGGAGACGCGCCGCGGGCGCCGTCCTCACTGTTCTGACGCCCTAGGCTTTTATTTTAACTGGGAGCACACAGCGCGCAATGGCATAACGTGAGGCGCGCAGCATGCATACGTAGCACGTAAACACTCGATGCCGTTAATAAACCATTAAAAATATGCGCCTCGCAAAAAGCGCTGTCGGTGATCGGTCCCTTATGCAGCCAAACTTTAAAAATATATAAAATAATATTTTTTAATCGTTTAACTGATACTATTAATCGGTTACAAACGCACCCATTTCGGTTAACGGTTAAACGGATATTTTGAGCATCCCTAAATCGCAGCCTTATGCGGTTTAGAAATCGCATGTGCTTAAATCGCGATTTTTTTGCTATTTCGATTAATTGCACAGCCCTACTCACTAGTTAAAAATACCAAGTAAGTTTATTCGATGTATTTTTGGAGTCTATTCACACACAAATGCTGATTGCAGTACACACACACATATGCGAGTTTACTGATACCATGCAGCCATGGTGATTATAGCGATTTTATTACTAACATGCAAAAAATGTTTTAAACTTATAAAATTAATTATTGAGGTGCAGCTGATCACAGAGAGTTGTAACATGTTTTAATTAGAGGTGTGAACTTACACTGGCCTCACGGTTCGGTTCAGTTACGATTATCATGCCATAGCTTTGGTTCAATTCGATATCTCGCTGCATCACGGTGCATTGACCATGCTTTCCATACACAGTTTTATATTTTCTTCACAGCACAGCAATATATGTATAAATATATTTATATACTATTTGTAATACAATTTTGTCATTTAATACAAACAGTTAGATATATAAGCTGTACCTTTAAAAACTCAAGTGCATGCACAGAACAACTTTAGCATTTAAAGCAAATAAACAAATGTAAATATCCTGCTCGCTTTCTGAGTCCTGTCTAGTGAGTTCTTTCTTACACCCCTATGATTGGTCTCGTGCTCAACAGAAAGGGCTGCGATTGGCTCTGTTCACCGATGAATGACACTGAAAAACAGCAGCGACAATCACAGCTGATCCATGAACTCGCTCTGCAGACACTCGCTGGTGTCTGCATCCAGATGTAACGCTGTAACGCTGGAGAGGAAAAGTCACGTCAGCAAGTCAAATGGGCCACAGTGAGTGAGAGAGAGAAATGGAGTTTACTTTCATTCTCTCAATCACAATGAAGTAGGGGTTTCTGTTGTAAGTGTCAGTGAAAGACTGTCCAGCAAACACACACGCTGTGAAATTGTGCACAGTTTTTGCCTTTTTAAGTAGCTGGAGCGTTGTAAATACTCACGCTCGCCTCCCTCTCCATAGTAAGCTATGGCGACATAGCGCATATGTGATAAATGGCGTCAGTACATAATAACCGGTTCTGATTATTACTGAACCGATACAGAATTGTCCGTGTCTGCATTGCAGTGCACCGAAGAAACAATTAATTTTGACACCCTTAGTTTTAAATCCAGTTTCTTTGCAAAAAAATGTTTTGTGGACTAGTGTATACATGTTATTATGGAGACATGGTACCTGTCAATCAATTCGGTGGGCGGGGAAAACCACACTCCTACGTCACGTTGCGGTGAGCGTCATAATCGCTGGTAATTGGAATCTATTTTAAGGTCAGTAAATTTTAAAACAGAGACTTGTTGTGTTTATATCACTCCAATATTGCAGTTGGCATACTATACCTACTCAAAGTTCTGTCCAAACAGCTTCCAAAAGTTGATTTTCATACTAGGTGGCCTTTAACTTACTGTTAAACTTGTTTAAATCACTTAAACAGTTGACAAGTTTGACAATAAACAGAGTCGACATTTTTTACCTTATTGCGCTAGATGCGGCAGCATGGTGGCGCAGTGGATAGCAAAATCGCATCACAGCAAGAAGGTCGCTGGTTCGAGCCTCAGCTGGGTCAATTGGCGTTTCTGTGTGGTGTTTGCATGTTCTCCCCGTGATTGCGTGGGTTTCCTCCAGGTGCTCCAGTTTCCCCCACAAGTACAAAAACATGTGGTACAGGTGAATTGGTAAGCTAAATTGTGCGTAGTGTTTATGGGTGTTTCCCAGTGATGGGTTGCAGCTGGAAGGGCAGCTGCTGCGTAAAACATATGCTGGATAAGTTGGCGGTTCATTCCGCTGTGGCAACCCTAGATTAATAAAGGGACTAAGCTGAAAAAAATAATTAATGAATGAATGTGCTAGATTCTAACCTGTCCAAAGTAGAATCATAAGTATTTTCATCATATCATTGTTTTTAAACAGTGAGAAATTCAATGAAAGGTCATGATTACAGGGTTGATGAATAATTAACCACTACTGGTGTATCCTAACCATTTTATACAAATTACTTAAAGAAGAATATTGGCATGCCTCAGTATCTTTCAAGAGTTTCCCACCAGAGGTTGTGAAATCACTTGGAGTGAACTACTACTACGTGGAGCAGGTCACATGTTTTTTGTTTTTTTCCCCTTGTAATAGAGTTGACAAGCATGCAGGAACAAGCTCAAAATGTCATTCATTCATTTTCTTTTCGGCTTAGTCCCTTTATTAATCTGGGGTCACCACAGCGTAATGAACCGCCAACTTATCCAGCACATATTTTACGCAGCGGATGCCCTTGCAGCCACAACCCATCTCTGGGAAACATCCATCCACACTCATACATTAAGGACCATTTAGCCTACCCAATTCACCTGTACCACATGTCTTTGGACTGTGGGGGAAACCAGAGCACCTGGAGGAAACCCACGCAAACACAGGGAGAAGATGCAAACTCCACACAGAAACACCATCTGACCCAGCCGAGGCTCGAACCAGCAACCTTCTTGCTGTGCGGCGACAGCACTACCTACTGCGCCACTGCGTCACCCCAAACTCAAAATGTAATTTTTTTTTCATTACTGAAATTTCAAGTAATACAGAAAATAGATGTTTCCTGCTAATTTTTATTTAAAATATTAGAGTAAACACAAAAAAGTTGAAAATTTGACTGAATATAGCTGAAGCTGAATGCTTGATTCAGGATGCAGAATCAGTAAAAATAAGTATAGTGGGAGTCTTTAAATATATTGGGAGTCTTTAAATATTTTAAAAATAAAATGTCCCTAAATACCCATATAAAGATTTTTTTTTAAACTTCATATAATTTGTGTTGGGCGTCACGGTGGCACAGTGGGTAGAACGATCACTTTACAGCAAAAATATCGCTGGTTCGAGCTTTGGCTGGAAGAGCATCCGCTGCGTAAAACGTATGCTGGATAAGTTGGCAGTTCATTCCACTGTGGCGACCCCTGATGAATATGAGTAAATGAATAATTTGTTTTTATTCAAAATGGTTTAATCAATGTATATTTTGATTTTGAAAAATGATAATAGGTTTATCTTAGAGACACAAAATATACCCACAATTCTAGAATTACTCATATGCTGACTGTTAATGTTCATTATTACATGTGAAACATTTTTATCGTCACATTACAATGTA